>JAFIDM010049286.1:246627-257971 GCA_023159025.1 Thereuonema tuberculata
TACGAATAGCTAGTACAGCTAGATGTTGTGGATCTGGTGGAGAAGCATGCAGAAGAACTCACGACGGAGGAGCTGAAGAAGTTACAAGAGATGACGCACTCAGAGGTGATGAAGGAACTCAGCAGTGAGGAGGGGGTCGAGAAAGACGAGGTGCTATCTTCACGTGAAATTCGTGATATCCTTGCTAAGTGGCAAGAAGTGTCCGATTTTGTTGAAAAGACACACCCGGAGAAATTGTCTACAGGGAGAGCCAGTGCATTGTTCAATAACATTTGCCTTGCGCATTTTAGAAACATTCTAAAAAAGAGACAGAAACAGATCTCTCTTGATCATTTCCTTTGGAAAAGACCACGTCTTAGTGGCGATACACCCACTGCAACTCAGGCCAAAAGGGCCAGACATGAGAGTGGCAGTGATAGTGATTAGTCATAGTGTAAGTGTAATTAAAAAAATAGTACATTTAGTAAAAAAATATAGCACATTTATATCATGCATAGAATAAACAAATGTTGTATTTATCTTAGATTAAATCTATATTTGGTTGGTATTTAAAGCATGTTAATTATTTTTTGGAGGGGTAAATTCTTATCACTGGAACAAATTAATTCTATTTCCATTAATTTCTATGGGAAAAATTGATTTGATATACGATTTTTTTGATATACGACGATCGTCACGGAACGAATTAAATTCGTATGTCGAGGTACCACTGTACTTCCAATTAACAATGCAGTTTATGAAACTATTGACTTTGAATTAAAACATTGATTTCCTAGATTATTTGCTATGATTACAAATGTTTTATTTACTTACGTAACTTTATTCCTGTTTAAATTTCTCTTTTTAGTGTTTCTTATCGATATATTTCAATCGTTTTCCTTATTTTAGTGTTCTTTCCCATGACCACAAGTTTTACTCTATTATTCGGGACATGACACTAATATATAACAATGTTCAGCTACTTCTGACTTGTCTGTTTTTAGTTTAAACATTCAATTTGGTAAACAAATCCCATTTCGTTTTTCATGTCGCTCTTATTTATTTTAGAACTACAATAACTGAACCCTAGGAAAAAATCCTGTTGCTATTTGTAAATATTTAAAATAATCTTATTCTGTTTTAAACTAATTTATATGAATATTCATACGGAGGGTTTATTTGATCAATTTTGATCACATTATAGACTAACCAGAACCTTTTCTCCACCATGGTTTTGTTCTTTGGGGTGCCCCTGCATTCTGGCAGTGACTCTGCATCGCAGTTTCCTTTAAAGAATGCTGCGTTGGAGGTAAACGAGGGGGATCTTGTTCCACTTCTCTTTGCAAGTTTTCCAAAGCCCTTTTATTTTTTCGGTCGTCATGTTTCCAGAGCCCGTTTAAATAATCCGAACCCGTTTAAATAGTCCATTGGAGATACATCGGGGGAATTTACAGGAATTAAACTGTATCGGATTGCTCGAATTCCGGTTTCAGTCGCCATATTGGCCATGTACAGCTGGGTCACTCTAGGTGTACGGCTCGATGCCTTCTGCAATGATGGAATATAGGGGTTTCAGGACATGCTCTCGGTAAAAGGCAGCATTAATCTTTACTTTTGCAAGTACCTTCCTCAGCGGCAACTTTCCTCTGTAGCTGTAACCCGCAACAATCATGAATCCTATCGAAAAGTTTCTTTGCATTCGTGGTACCATTCGGATTGTACTTTGGCATCAAAAGGGCGATAAAATATTGCCTTGGCTTCTTGGTTCACTAAGGTAGATCCATGCCTCGTTAAAAGTAGAGACGTACTTCCGTTTTTCTCCCGATAAGTGGTGCTCGTAAAGCTTTCGGTTGTTTGTCATCCTTTCAGCAAATTGTCGAGGAAGTAGGCGATGAACGCGAGCTTTATGATGCTTTTCTAATTGGAGATGACGTCTAATTATCCGTGCAACCGTTGGCTTAGAATCTCCTACAGCCTGGGCAACCGCCCTTTGGGTGCTAGGGTTCTCGCCGACAATCATAGCCTTCACTTTCTTAAAAACGTTAGAAGTTGCTGTCGGTCGTGGGTGTTGTTTTCTTTTGAAGCCCATCAGCCATGAGGCTTACCACGCTCAAACATAAAAATTTCGGCGTTTGGATATGTCCACAATTTTTGAAGTGGCATATTTAGCATCGGAAAGGGCAAGTACGTACCCCTCCCACCAATTTGGGATTTTTCGCGGCATATTTAGAATGCAACACAATTCCAGCTACAAAATCAACTATACGCTTATGACCTCTGATTCGAACGCAAGAGTGCTGCGCTACGTGCGCGTGCGAGAATCAACCCTCCGTATTCATTTATTTTTAATGCGTCGAGGTCTTCCATAAAAACCTGATCGGCATTACAACTGATGTTTAACTTTACTGCAATTCTTACTCACGGTACACTAATGTGTAAATTAGTCTTTTCTAATTAATCATGCTTTCTAAACGTGATCTCTATCTTTTCACTGTAGTTCGGATTATATTAAGTCTTTAGTATCCTTCATTGATAATTTACGAGAACTTGAAAAATAATTTTCTATTCATTACTATTGTCTTAAATAGAAAGAAAGTTGATCCAGTATGTTTTGATTAACCTTGATATTAGCTCTCATACTATCTCTCATATTACTTTCCTGATATCACTTTTTTTAATATAATTTAGGTAATCTATTATGTTGTTTGTATACATATTATGTTTTTATCACTATCAAGTTTCAAATTAAGAAGGTATATAAATTGAAGTGGGTTTTTTAAACAAAAATACAAATTTATTTAGATAATAACATTAAGCTCTCCTTTATAAATATAATAATTATTTAGCAAATAAATAATATCAAAGCCAAATGAAATGATTAAATTACATTATGGAGAACTATATTTTATGATTTTGCAGATAATTGTTTTCTTTAGTTTAATCCAAGCAAAACCTAAATTGAAATCTTTTATTGAATTACAAATACCATCAAAATTACAAATACCATCAATTTATTAACCATTGGCATTTTGGTTCTAGGATAGCAATAGTAATCATATTCACAGTTCCTAAAATTACTTAACTATATCTTCCACATTAGTCGAAAAGAATATAGTTCCTCCAAAAATTAAACTGAAAACAGTAGAATACACATTAAAAATTCAACTGGTAGCCTCCGCTAACTTCATTGAGTTTGTCATGCACATCTTCATATTTTCTAAATTATTTTTGAAGTCATTAGACATCAGAATAAGCTAATTAAGAAATTTAGTGTGCTCATAGAAAAAAAAATGATTTGGTTGGGGGAATTTGTAACACTGGAAACATCACATTTGGAGGTGTTCAACACTTTACATCTTTGTCATTGTTTCTTGGTTATCATCCGAAATATGCATATAAAAACAAATTTCAAATACCATCTCTAGATTATTGCGTACAGTCCAGAACAATAATTCCAGTGTTGACATTTGGTGACATAAACATATATTGTCTTCGAAACTTAACAATGGTTTTCGTCTTAGGGCTGTTTATTGTTATTCCGAAATTCTTATCAAATATTTCTCCATTAGTTAAATTTTAATACGCATCTAAATTTATGCTTTTCCGAAGCAGTTTCAATAAAATGGTATTGGAAATGATTGGATGAAATTATTACGGCCACTCCCTATATTATAAAACAACGTTTCAATTGATCAACAAGTGTTTTTATTCTGTAGGCTCAATTTGTACATTACAAGAACAGTTTTAACAGCTACGAAGAAGCGGTGCAGTCCAATGATAGAGATGCCATGGTCATAATCAGCATTCTTTATTCGGTGAGTACATTCTATATTTGAAAAAAATTACAAAATAAAACGATTTATGATCGTTTTCTATTATGATTTCGAGATAGCTGTTAAAGGATCGTTAAACCAACTGAACAAATATTTTTAAAGGTTCATATTGTGCAGTTTTACTTTTATTTTTATGTTTATAGACGCATTACTCTATTTTCCATAACAATTTCTCTTAAAAATATTTTCAAACTAATCCACAACTTAATGGAAACCGTCACAGAAATAGTTTTATTCCTTTAAATGTTTCTGTTTAGAGACTTAAGAAAAAAAAAATAAGCAAATATATATAAATTTAGGCAAATTTCTGCAAATCCGATGTAACAGCGGGATAAATATAACCCCATTCCCAGACTACACCCGAGATTAAAGTGAACTAATTCAAAATATACCCGTGATGTAAAACAGGCTAGGCTAATTCATACCCCCTTTGGCCCTTTCTATTCTCCGACAAACACATACTCAGAAACCAGCTCTACGAGAGCTCTGTTTTGAACTCAGTGGTTCAACCTATCTTAATTTAATTAAAAAACACTCAGACATTAAATCTTGATTATATTTTTCACGCTGATGATATAATCTTAGTAACTAGCATACTTTAATCGCTAAAATGCTGCTGTAAACTAATCAAATACAGACTACAATGACCGCATGAGCTAGCAAAGTATACATATAAAAACTGTTTACAACATTAAAATGCTATGACACATTTTCAATATAAGTCTGGCCAAACCCAAAATATAAAATTTATAATGAAAAAAAAACTATGGGCATTGAAATAAAGACTTATTTATGAAAAACACAAGGGGGTGTAATTTGGCCTAGAGAGTGTGGGCTAGCCCAAAATATACCCAGGGTATAACATAGCCGGAGTTCTTTTGTATGCCTTGATATATTTTGGGCTAGCCCACTGTAATCCCGGATATAGTTCGCCAGGGGTTTTTGTGGGCTGCTGCACATGTATGAGGAAAAGGAAAACATTGACTACAAAAAATTATATTAAAATATGACAATTCCAAACATATTTCTCGATATATTTTCAAATATTTCTCAGGATTGAAAGTAATCAATTATCAAACTTTCAACGACCTGTAATTTCAAAGAAAACTGAAATGTGCATTAAAATAACATATAGTCTATTCATAGAATAGTTCATTATTGTCCGTGATTACTATTGATGCTTGATTATCCATATACTTCTCGTGATTTTCCATGTAAGTTGACAATGTTGTAAAATATCATTATTACAATAATTGATTAAAGTTTCTAGAACTGCTTAAATTTGATTTGGAGAGATCAATGAATAAAAAGGCACATTCCATAAAATTACAAATTTCTATGAGTAAATTTTACAAAAATTAATTGCCTAAAGAGAATTAGTGTGTATTTACAATTAATTAAACTGGAAGTGAAGATGGATTTAAGTTGCAGTTGATGGTTAATCGATTAGACTAGCACAAAAAAATCAAAATCCAAGCATATGTGAGATGAGTCTTCATTTGATAATAAATCGTAGAGGAAATTTATAAAACGTTTATGACAAATTTTGAATGAATCAACTATTTTTAGATGAAAAGTTTTTATTCAAAATCTTTAGATTTTTAATAGAACTGTTTTTAATATTCAACTTACGACGAAAGGAAATTAGCAAATGAGGGAAGCAATTTATTCCTTGTTTTTCGCTAAGCTTTAGAGATGTTGAATAAAAAACGAATGGAAACTCAGTAAAAAAAAAAAACTCGTATTAAAACAGTATTATTTTAATGCGTCGGATTACAAAATAGGAAAACGTTGCGGATGTTAGCCTTCATCAGTTCAGAATGATTTAAAATTTCCATTGGTTCACTAAGTAACGAGTCACATGCTGATAGAAAAGTCCATTATTAACAGAGAGTGTTCTTCCTATGAGGAAGGATTCTTTGATGAATAATGATAATCTGTTTCCACTTCTTCCCGTTACCCTCACCCCTCGCAAAAATGATTGCTTTCCTGTTGTCACTTCATGGTTGAATAATGCAGACTTATCTAAACTCTCCAGATATAAACTCTTACGGATATCAGAGCTGTACTTCATAATGCTTGTCACAGAAGATATTATTTAGAAAACTGTAGGCTAAAGAAGCACCAAAAACAGAAAGTTCTGTGTTTCACTTTTTAATTTCGAAATTTTTTTGTTAAATTTTCATTTGTTTTCATCAATAAAACTGAAGTTATTATATAAATCAATTTCAGAACATATTGATCAAGTCTGAAAAAAATGAAAATTATTCAAAAGTTCTTAATTCTCTGTATAATATGAGCACTTTACATAAATTATCTAAAGGTTTAAATTCTCTGTTTCGTATGAACACTTTACATAAATTATCTTAAGGTTTAAATTCTACGTTCATATGAACACTTTACATAAATTCTCTAAAGGTTTAAATTCTCTTGTTTCTTATGAACACTTTACATAAATTATCTAAAGGTTTAAATTCTATGTTTCGTATGAACACTTTACATAAATTATCTAAAGGTTTAAATTCTATGTTTCATATGAACACTTTACATAAATTCTCTAAAGGTTTAAAATTCTCTGTTTCGTATGAACACTTTACATAAATTACCTAAAGGTTTAAATTCTATGTTTACTATGAACACTTTACATAAATTATCTAAAGATTTAAATTCTCTGTTTCGTATGAACACTTTACATAAACAAGATTAAAATTTGCATGAATATTTATATAGGATTTGCAAATGGCCAGGGCATGTCATGAAAGTTGGCGTTGTCATTTATTTCGTATTGTTCACATTTCAACGTACTGCCATAAGTACATCCCTTGATAGATATCTCTGTCCCTGAACTTAATACATAAAGATACATAAAGGATTTTTCATTGTTCTACTTAAAATTCTTTATAGTTATAATTCGTAATTGTCACACTACAGACTGTGCATTTAAGGTTTTAGACAACGAATGTATTATTTTTAATTTTAACATAGTAAAGATATATTTTAATAATCTCAATAAACTATCTTGATTCACAACAATTCAATTAAGTACTCAATGAAGTATTAATTATATAGAATCAATGAAGTTAAATTCCGAAATGATAGATTTTAAGAATATTTAACTTCATTGCTGCTTTACGGCATTTAATAAAGCAACTTTATTCGCCTTCTCTGATCTTATTATTTAATATTTTAGATTTTAAAGAAAAATTAGATTTAAAAAAAAAATCTCTTTTCAAAATGCATTGTGATTTTGCCAATTAAAGATTATATGAATCAACCATACCATTTTCCAAGAGCAAAACTGTCAAAATCTTCTGTATATTTGACGGATAGTATTTGTGCAAAAAAGTCACGAATCAGGAATAACTTCATTTCCATTCTTACAGAGGAAGTGCAGCCATTGCAGATCATTTCTCTACAACTTAGCCGTTGTAGTGAATGATTCAAAAAAGAACTCCAATGCATCCAAAATGGTAGCTTGTTGGCGAAAGCTCTGGGGAGTGAGTGAGGGAAGACTCCAAAGTCAGGATCGTGTATTTTCTGCATTATAGTCCGTGACACATGTGACCAACAATATCTTGCAGCAAGAGTACCCCCATGACGATTCACTAATGCAGGCTCTTATGTCATAGTTTGCCGTACGTGATGTTTATGTCTGCACAATGTTTGGTCGAATCTATCGTCTCGCCAGACCTCAAGAACGGGCATTGAATAAATCCCCCTACAGGCCAACACAGCTAACATAAGCTTCCTTGCATGCGAAGATGGCTTTGACATGTGCATTAGCGTTTTCTCTATCTACATATTATGATGAATGTGTACGATTGTCGTAAAAACCCTGTTTTTCGTTGCGTGTCACAATCCGACGAAACAGTGAGTTCCGTGTGTACCGCAGCAGAAGAGAAAAATAAATGTCCAATCAGGTATGCAGCACGCATTTATCCATTTTTTTTTCACTTTACCAAGTGCTTTTAAGTGATCTGCAACTGTTGATGATGATATAGCTGGTTTGTTCTCGACCTCTTTGGCACGGATCTACTGCAATCAAGACCAGTAACTGGTCATCGTTGATTGTTCATTATTAAGCGTGCTGTTCGTTCATGAGCAGTACCTTCTCCAAATATAAAATTAATGTTTTCGGCTGCTTCTGTAGCATTGTGTCGAAATTTGAATTCATATATAAGTTGCGAGCTGTCCATGATTGAAACAACATGTAATAAACTACATAAAACGTGCCCTATATCGACAATACTGTGGCACCTCAGAAAGTGGGTTTCATCATCTTTCGAAAAAACAGGTTGATTCATCCTACTTTAGATATCGCGCATTTGGCACGAAAAACTAGAAATTTCGAGTGAGTGATAGTCCGACATTTCATTTTTGACAACCTGGTAAATTACGAGTACATTCTTAGCTGAAATAAAAAAGTGATAGTTATCCCATAAGATAAAAATCTACATGTTGTAATTTCTTTTTCACTAGTAATTAAATGACTTAAAAAATTTTGGAAATGGAAGTTTAGCTTTTTAAACGTATCAAATCTGTTTATGAATAATTTTAGATAATTTTTTTTTCTGTTTATTGAATGAATTTGTTTCTAATGTTTTGATATTTTTTTTTATTTTTTCCTTAAAACTTGCTGTCCACCAGACAAATGTAAGTAAACCTAAAATTGCTGTTTTATGTTTTTGGCTTCTTATAACTACATCCTAAGCCATTCTTAATATTTCTTCAATAAACATTTTTTAGTACAGAAAATTCAGTATAAAAAAATTTTATTTTTGGAGAAAAAAATTAAAGTATTTAGATATCTTTGGTTTATTTAGGAATAGGGCAGCCACTTTTTCAATTTGCTGTCAATTAACAGTAGAAATAAAAAACGTCTATTCTGTATGACAATTCATACAAAGTAATCTATCATCTGACATATCGTAAACTAAACAGTTGTAAAGCTTTCTTTATGCATTTTCTTTGACTGACAGAATGTAAGAAATCAGCAAACTGTTTTCGAAGTATCATCTTCGGAATGTATACGAGTTATTTATTCGAAATCATGAACGCTGTATTTAAACTTATTTAGCAAATTTTTAAACCTATAAATGACGATAAATAAATAAGTGTCACTTACTTACTGCCAATGGAACACTTGAGGTTTATGCCCCTACCGACGTCACGTATGACGTGTTAAGCACATGCTGAGAGATCTTTTGGGATAAACAAAAAGAAAGACCATTGGTGGAGTATATAACTGACAGTGTCAATTACCTAATAAATGATCGATTTTTGATATTTCTGTACTGTGCAGTTCCTTACTGTAATAACTCTGTAGAAACGCTTGGAATATCCAACAAGTTTTCAGCAAATCAAAATCTACGAAATTTTTTACGATTTATTTCTAGCATTATAATTCCGAAACAGGGAAGTTTTGAAGAATAGAGCTTTGCCAAGTGTTTTTTTCCTTCGTTTTACTGAAGGAAATGAAATTACCAAGACGTTTATTTAACTACTTAAAGTTAGATAAGAAAGCAGTTTCATAATTTGTATATATTTACAAAGATAATTTACATGCTTAAGTTTTGAGGATCGTATTTTATAAATTAATAGTATGTTATTTTTTCTGACGAAGGAATGTTTTATTGAATTATTACTGTACTATTAAAATAACTTCAGCAATTGATTTCTTTTAAGAAGACAATGATTATGGCCATTTCTAAAAAAGACATTTTTTTTGGCTGAAAACCGTGCTTAATACAAATTAAAAATTGCCTACCTTATACAAACACGAGTGATGTGTGGATTAGAGACAACACGTGAAAACACAACGTTTCTGACCATCTACTACATAAGGTCCATTTTCAAGTGTAAAATAAAAAACAAAAAAACTTAAAAAACATCATCCAGTACTAAAATCGTTAATTTTTAAAAGAAATTCGAAGATACCACCGAAAGCGGAAGTAGTACCCCTATTGACTAAAATAGGAACTACACAACAAAAGCGGTTGTTTTACTTTTTTTTTTGTTTATTAATTGTGTTTTAACTTGTTATTTTAAATTATAGCTTAATCAAATTAATTTATTAATTACATTAATTTATAATCTTTATAAAGGCCATTTCTGAAACATTTGTCGTGGACAAGTCTTGGTTATAACTTTTTGAAAGTCTTATCGTGCCAGATTCATAAAACTTGCGCAAATACTCATCCTTGTAACAATTATAAATGAACACATTCTTTATATCTAAATGGTGTTTAAGATCGTTACAGTGGGTGGCCGTGTGATATGCCTTATTATTTGCTTTAACAGCACGAATATGCTCATTCAAACGCTTTTCCAAAGGGCGCTTAGTCTGGCCCACATAATGGCATTTTTTTCCTCCATTTTTCATTGTATATTCTTCACATGGTATCCCGTATATTACCTCTTTTTTTTTGAGAAAATTAACATTGTCTTCTATGGACCTTTTTCCATGAGAAATCTTTCTAAAGTATTATAATAATAATAACTACATTATAAAAAATTGTAACATATTTTCGATTTTAGTACAAGTATAAAATCGATGGCTTTACAACCCGAATTATATATGAAATTATAGCAATAATAAAAAATAATCGAGTAAAAACTATATAGATCTAGATAATCTATCAACAATAGAATCAAAAATTTCCAATAATTACTTTGCATTATCTTAAAGATATATATATTCTTGAATCTACAAATTATTTTATATATAATAAAGATTCTTCTTTAACCTTTCATATTCTATCCCTGATTAACTGTTAATGGGACATAAATTGACAACTTGACATAAAGTTTCAAAACCGTATTTTACTTAAATTTATTTTTTTTTTTTTTACAAATTTAAAATTACTTTCTTTTAAAATTTAAATGATAAAACACTTTTTACTTGCTGCTTTTATAATGTAATTATTATTATTAGTTGTAATTTAAACATTTGGTGTGACGTCAATGTTTAGAAACATGCTAGTTCCACAGCAATAAGATTTTGAAATGTTTTCTAAATTTCCATTTTTAATTAAAACGTTTTCTATTCCTTTATTTTTTGCTAAATACTTTAAATTATTATTCGATTTATTGTCATTATTTTTATTTGTAATTATATTTATAACATTCCAATAATATTACATTTATCATTATTTAGGTTTTTCTTCAATTTTTCAATTGTAAACTTATATTTTATTCTTTGTTTTTTATTCTTTATTTTTTTTCTATGTAAAATTACATTCTTTTAAAATACAAATGTGGCCACCCTTTTCAGTTATTGCTTTTCTTTTATAAACAGGAATTTTTAATAGTATCATTTAAAATTAAGTATTTTGCTCTGCCATGCCACCCTTTGGAAATGACCTTGAGAGCGCCGGTCAACAGCGAGAGATAGTGACGGCTTGCAAAAAGTGATGACGTCACATTGTAACTTTAGCATTTTTTTAACCCCCTTTCAGTGCACATAAGCAGCTAAAATTTGGTATACGTCAACTACTTAAGGTCCTGAATAAATGATAAAAATTTTAAGGGAT
>JAFIDM010049286.1:275639-327421 GCA_023159025.1 Thereuonema tuberculata
TCCTACAGTGGCGTCGTAAATCGAATCGATGTATAACGAAACCATTACATAAATGGATTCATTTTACATCGAGAGTTGCGCTAGTAGATTTCCTTTTACCATATAGGCGTATGGGCACGTTTATTTTTTAAAAACTACTAATTATAATAATCACTACCGTAGACCGGGGTAACTTTGGGACACTTTTTCAGGTTTTTTATTACTCTTGTCAACAGATATTAAGCTAGGTTGCTGAGACTTTGCTATTATATGAAGTTAACCTTCTTCTTTCAAAATATGGATATTATTTTAATCTAAGACCATTGACATCCTCATAAAAATCCGTCATCTTTGTCCCAATCTTACCCCATGAATTGGGGTAACTTTGGGACAGCACTGTTGTTGCTTAGAAACACTAGGGAAAAATCGATCTGTCCCAATGTTACACACAATTATTTTAATATAGACTTAAGACACAGTTTGTAAATTATTTAACAAGAGGTTTTATGTCAAATTTGTAAGAAAAGTTTACAAATTACAGTAAGTTTAAAAATATTAGGATTTTAGATAAACATGATTGGAGGAAGGATAGGTAAATTTTGATGGGAAAGAAAAAAAACATTTTAACATAAATCAATTGAATTTAAAACTTCCTTTTAAATGGCAATAGTTCTGGAACTTTAAAAATTTCCCGTCGACCAACTTGAATAGGCTTGTTGATTTTCAGAACGATTTCGTCGGGCTTAGCTGGCCATTTCCAGTTTTGGCCAGACGTCTGCATCGCAGAGATGAGAACTTCTTCATCATTTTTTATCTGAATGATCTGTCCCGGGTGAAGCTCACCCTCATATCTCACCAGATTGTAGTAGCCCACCATAAGATTCTGGAGGAAACTTGAAGCTTGTGGGGGTGGCGTTGATGGAGTGGGCTGCTCTTCCAAACCACTGAAAGTTTCGCTCTCTTCAGTGTCTTGAAGCGAAAACTTTGCACTCCCATCATCGCTGCTGCTGCTGCTATCCCTTCTTCGTTTTTTCTGGCGTATTCCCGATGTCGACGGTTGTGGTTCAGAAGAAGGTGTTTCCCCAGGTGCAGACAGTTGACTAGCAGCGTCCAATGTCACAGCAGAATTGAGTTCCTCTGCTGAAATGCTTTTTCCTGGGGCAACATTCAACCTCTTCTTTCTTTGTATTCTACGGGCTTGGGTCACTGCTTTCCGAATTGATAAAATTTTGTTTCTTACAGCTTGTAAGGCTTCATTCAAATTTTCTTCCGTATAATTTCTATATGGCCGTGTACCAAGAGCACGTTTGTGAGTTCTAGGCATGGTTGGTCAGCTTTGATTCTGAGAAAAAAACGAAGGAGATAATGTAAAAACATGTTAGGCAACCTTCAGGGTAACATTGGGACAGTCCCAATGTTACCCCACTCAGTGCTGAAAATTTACAACGTCGAGGTTATTCAATTAAATAACAGATTTAAAGATATAAATACAACTCGAAATAGATGTCAAATAATGTACTTCTAAATACACATACCTGCTGTTAGTGAAATGTTTCCAGTTTTTCTAAGGCGAATGAAAGTTTTACCACGTGGAGTTTTAGTTAAACGAACGGTGAAAAACGAGGTGGCCTGTCGTCGGACGTCAGTACAACTACAGCTTCAAATATTTGCTATGAGGTGGGAGAACATACCAGCGTATGCAGTAGCGGTAATGGAGCGCCAATTCGTAAGGCATGGTGTTGGCAGGAAACTCAAAAGTAGAAAATTACGCGGTGTCCCAAAGTTACCCCCCAGTCCCAAAGTTACCCCGTGCTACGGTACTAATTATAGATATAAATATAATCTAATAATGCACAGCATTCTCCAGACAATCAACAAGGAATGACTGAGCGAAACAAAAGAGGAGATGAGAAGCCACGTGGGCGGAGCCTAAGTACAGATGTTAAAGTTGACTGCATTCACCCATTTGGCTGCATTTTTGCTAAAGAAAATTAAATTTTCTTTTTTCGTAATTTTAATTATTTTAAAATATAGTTTTCCTGACTTTGGCCTAAATTCTAAACCGTCGTAAATCAGAATCGACGTAAGTTGAGGCGCTTCAAGGAGGGCTACCTACTGTTTCAATCAGTTAATGTCACACGTAATAAAGTTGCAAGTAAACGATGGAAACAAAATTGCTTTTCTAAGTATCGTTATTTCCATCAGAAAGTTCTGTTACGTATCAACATCAACGTTAGATCATACATGACTTTATAACTGGAGCTGAATAACATAAACAGATTTTCATTTACATCATCTAAAAGAATGGTCAATTTAAAAAAATATCCTTATTGACATTTAGCATCTTTAGTATTTTTTATTCTTTTAATGTTTCATAGGTTAGCAGTTAGCCAATTCATTTTCCTAAAATAGTGAAATAGATTAAAATAGTTTTTACTGTTGTCATTAAGCAATTTATTAAAAATCAACAATGGAACAACATTGCGAATTTTAATTCATCCCCCAAAAAATCTAAAAATAAATGATAAGCATATTAAATACTTACTATAATCTCAACTGAAACCTGATTTCCCGTCATTTTGAAAGATCCATTCCAAATTTCCTTCTGAGTCCATTTAAAAATATGATATTCTTCGTATTGGCAGATTACTATAGTAGGCAATAGTATTTCTGGTTGTGTGATGAGTTCTAGCTTCCCAACTGGTTCAAAATATAAGTAACTGTTAGTGAACTGAATGATTTGCAGTAAGCAGATTGCAATGCAGATACAGAAAGCTAAGATCCAGTAAAATTTCCTATCAAATGGGGTGTTTCTTTTAAAAATGACATCCAAGTTAGTGATATTGACTTTAAGGGAATCAGTCGAGTCTAAAGCTGATGTGTTGTTTGCTGTCTGTCTTACGTCGGATGCCATGTTACAATTATTACGATCAAGCAGGAAATTTCGAATAGTGAGTTTCTACTTCAATTGTAGTTTTGAACAAGAAATGTAAAAGTCCAGGATGCACAGAAGATGGCTTTGGAATATGGGCACGGGAAGATGGCAAAATGTTGTGTAACCCGATGATGAACAAGAAATGAAGTCGGAACTTGTTTCTTTCTTTTAGAGACTGATGTTTCGTTTCTACTTCATTCTCCTCCACAATATTATATTTTTGCATACATTTAGTGTTCACAAAAAAATTTAAAAAAAATTGTATTGTTTTAATGACTTCAATGTTTACTATTTTGCGGGATTTGCCTTAAAACCATGCGTTAATGTCCTAGGCGTTTACTAATTTCATCTGATTTTATCATACAAAATGAGAATAAAGGATGAAATCTTTCAAATAGAGGATGACGAGTAGATATAGTATACCTATGCAGTATTCGGAACATTGTATATTTTGTTACAATTGTTTTGTAAGTTAATAAAATTTGTTGAATTAAAGAACCTGAAAGATAGAAATTAAATAAATTTCTTTTAAAAAACTATATTTTTATTAAGTTTTCAACAAAACTAACGGTTAAAGATATAAGTAAACAAATGATGGCACAACGTTACAAGCTAGGATTCGCACCCTGAGTTGTCATCGGGAAGAGACTGGGACGGACCGTTTCATCCTTTTTAGGACTCATCAGCTAGCCAAACTCCACCGATGACAGACTCAGAAGGTGCGAGGGGTTAGTATCCCGGGTCTCGCACTTTCTGAGTCTGTCATCGGTGGAGTTTGGCTGGATGATGAGTCCTAAAAAGGACGAAACGGTCAGTCCCAGTCTCTTCCCGGTGACACCTCAGGATGCGAATCCTAGCTTGTAACGTTGTGCCTTCGTTTGTTTACTTATTTCTTTGAATCATCGGGCACGTTAAACTAGTTTTAAATGAAAAGAAACGGTTGTCTAATACACATTAAATAAGAAAATGAAAGATTTGCATTGAAAATTAATTACACTTTAAACATTAGATATAAATATAATAGTGAGAAATAGAATGAAAATTATCTTCACAACAAAATAAAAATTCAAATTTGGAAATTAGAAAAAAGTTAAAAAAACTGTAGGCTTTTATAAAATTATTCAATTATTCTGAATTATTTCTCGAAAACAATTCTTTTTTAATATCTTTGACGTCATAATTGGCATGAACTTCTAAAATAAAAATAAAATAAATATAAAAAATAAAATATAATAAAATAAATATAAAAAATTATATGTATTTTTTTCAAATACATCACATATTTTCCTTGCCTTTAATATGAGTTTTCGTTCATTTAATTAGATTGAAGTACACAATAGTGATAAAAATGAGTGAACCAAACACAAAATTAGTTTAAAAAGCATAATAAGAAAAAAATTTAAAAATACATTACATAAAAAGCGGAAAGCTTTCGAACTCGTAAGCGGCTTCGTTGTCAATCAGCTTAAAAACCTATTTCCACTTAAACAAAAGTCATTATTTACAATGCTTTTGTTCACTCTAATAAACTACCGACGATACTGTTGGATACATAATACCCAGAACAGAAATGAAAAACATTGAAAGGCTATTAAAGAAAATAAGTAATTTAATTTTTTCAAAGTATAATACTCTATAAACGAACAAAAAAAACATCAAATAAGAATAAAACACAAAATTCTATTACAAAAACAAAAAATTACCTTTAAACTAATAATGAAAAAGTTTTATATTGTAAATAATAAAATTAAGACAGTTGCTAATTTAACAAATAACTGTAACAAGCTGTAAAATATATTAAATCAAAAAAATAATTACGGCCTTTTAAATAATAGCAGGTTTTTAACGAAACTGTTCAGCCAGTTACATCCTGAGATGGATAATGTAAGAAATATCGGAAAATTAAAAAATCTTCGAATAGAAAAATAATCAACGAAAAAAAAAAAAATTGGAATATGTAAAAGAAAAAGCTAAAGGAATAATATCTTGTTTTTTATTTATATCTTGTTCACGTTGCTCTTGTTATTTTTTATGTAATATTTTTAATTTACTCTAATTATGTACTGAAAAGGGAAGAAAAATCTATAAAATGCACAAATTCGTTTGCTTTTAACGCATTGAGCCATTATCAAAAGCAATCTGGGACAGCTGTTTTGTCCTTATTAGGACTCATCAGCCAGATTTAGCTTTGATAATGGCAAACAATTCTAACGAATTTGTGCATTTTATAGATTTTTCTTCCCTTTTCATATTACATTAATGCACGTTAAGCCTTCTTAATTATGTACTGTTCTTGTTTTTTATATAATATTTTTAATTCACCCTAATTATATACTGTTCTTATTTTTTATGTGTTTAATTCACTCTAATTATGTACTGTTCTTATTTTTTATGTAATATTTTTAATTCACCCTAATTACGTACAATTTTTATTTTTATTTTTTTTGTAATATTTTTAACACTGTAATTAATGTATTCTTTATTTAGTAACAACCATACTTAACTACTCTCAGCACTATATCTATCTAGAAACCCAATTACTTTCGAAAATATAATCTGAAACGGAAAAAATATAGAAATGCACAAATTCGTTTGCTTTCACACCTTTGAGCCATCATCGACGGCAATCTGGGACAGCTGTTTCGTCCTAATAAGGACTCAAAAGCCAGATTTAGCCTCGATGATGAAGCTCAGAACGCATGAAAGCCTATGGATCCTTCTCCCGCTACCGGAAGTGCGACCCCACAATAGCAAACGACGATAGCAAATCGCTATAACTAGTACAGCACAATTACCTTAGGCATTTAATTAAAGACATTTAATAAAAGGCATTTGAAAAAAGGATAAGCCTAACTCATCGGCGAAAAATTAATATATAAGAATGTTTAACGTGCATCAAATATAATATGAAAACGGAAAAAATTTAGAAATGCACAAATTCGTTTGCTTTCACGCCTTTGAGCCATCATCGACGACAATCTGGGACAGCTGTTTCGTTCTCATTAGGATTCATCAGCCAGATTTAGCCTCGATGGTCAAGCTCAGGACGCGTGAAAGCCTGTGGATCCTTCAGATTGCCGTCGATGATGGCTCAAAGGCGTGAAAGTAAACGAATTTGTGCATTTTATATTTTTTCCCTCTCTCGTTAAACCTTCTTACATACAAAATATAATCTACACAAAGAAAAAGAAATTAAAATCTAAAAGTTTATAAAAATTTCTAAATTTTAACAATTTATAAATCTCCCTCATACTAATAAGCCACTAATTACATATGAACTAAACAATATCTAAATATTTAAGTAAATAGATCAAATATTTATAAAGTTTTCTGAAGAGATATGAAAATTGTCATTGTAAAACAAGATATTTCACTTGCGTTTCCTCGATTTTTTTCTTATTCAAGTGGCATGACCTTATATTTATTTTTTTTCCTCACCAAAGAATGGCAGCGGTCGCCGGTTTTTGGCGAGATATATCTTTTATCCATCAGGCTCAAATGCATCATTTATACCCATCAGGCAGGAAAGAAGTAAAAGACTTGAAAAAGATTAGCTCTGAGGATTAGAATGAAAATCTGTTAATTATGCCTTCCAGTAAACTGTGACATTGCTTTTGCGACTGGTGTTAAAATTTGAAAAGAATTTCTTATGGCAAGTTATGGGCGAATTTAGTTATTAATTTTTTAATTAGAAATATTCAGTATTTCGGTTATTAAAAATTGTTATGTCTTTAGTCTTTATTTCATTTGGCTGTGAAATAAAAATAAAAATATAAAAAAAAAAACCTAAAGATGAAAATCAAAACTACAGATTCAGTTTTCTTTTTTAAAAAAAACAAATATAAACAAAATAAAGAGAAATATTCCAAACATTAGAATTATAATTAGTTACTTTATTTTATTTTAACTATAAATAAATATATATATATTTAATAAATAAATATATATATACAGTATAACAATTGATGATCAGAATCGTAAAAACTTTTTTGTTTACAGTAAATTTATTTATTAAAACTAATAAATTACAATTAAAATGCTTTGAAAAAAAAAATACAAACCCTTCACTTATGTTTCACAAAATTTAAGATTTTTATCTGCAATAGTGTTTGAGATATAGTTATTGAGGACTCGTATATCGGAAAAAAAAAAAATAATAACCTCAATCATAGAAATCAATCGAATAATAGGCTATTTATTTATTTCTTTAATTTTTCATGGGCTAGCAGTGATAAAATAATTAGTACGGAGTTCGATCCTGAATGTCTTCAAAGATTTTGTTTCTAATTTTGGATTAATTTATTGTGAGCTGATCCCGGCGGTAGCGAAATACCTGGCCAGCCCGTGGTGAAGGTGGAGCAAGCTCCCAACACCTTACCATTTCACAAAAATCAATTTAACATTCTTGATCCCCAATGGGGACCGTATCAGATTTCCAACTGATTAGAACAGACTTTATTTTTATAAAAGTAAGTAGTTTAAAAATTTTAGCTCATTGAGCCATGAAGCGACACCAGAAGTAAATCTCTTACAACTATTAGCTTCAAACATTCCTCATACAGTTATTGACCTTTATTTCAAGTCAGGGTCTGTTTATTAATTTCAAATTAAAAAATTGTTTCTTGTAATATCATCAATTGAAACTTAAGAATGTATTATATTTATTTACAGAAACAATTGTTATTTTTTCTATGAAAGTTTGAAAAAACAATTGAAATTATAATGAGTGTGACGTTTCGATTGAGTCGCTTCTGTCCTTACGTTCGATGGTCGTCACTGTTCCGGTGTCCCCATTCCTTCTTGTTTGTTCCAATATTCTATCTTGAAAAATTTCAGGTAGACATAATGAATAGTACGTAATTGAAATCGGTATATAGATCTATAATATCAAGTTAAATTATTTACCAATAAATTTATGAATATTAGCTAAAATTATTAATATCTATCAATAGTTCCAAATTTTTATTGCTTTTATTTTAAGTAAAATTTTTATTTTTACTTAATTCTAATTTTTAAATATAATTTCTAAATACATCTACATCCATAAATGTATCAGTAATGTACACTTAAATTTATTTCAAAACATATTTAATAATGAATTAAAATGATATATTTACATTAATACTAAATTTACAGATTTTTTTAAACAATTTAAACAATCTTTTAAAGAATTTAAAACCAATGGATTTCATATAAAATTACAAAAAAATATATATTAAAATTTCAAAATAAACTTGTGTGACCACCCTTTTTGTAATGCTAATTGGATCTTCTTGGAACTTGCATTCATATTTACGAACAGTTTTACAACATATTTCCACGGTGGGTCGTTTCCCAGAAATTAGCACATCAAGATGACAAAAAAAGTTCCAAAGGAAGACAATAGTTTTGTAATCAAAGAATATTTTAGTTAACTACTAATTTCTGATTCTTTGATAGATATTAAAGTGAATGTTAATATGTTTAAGTAAATAAAGGCCTACAATTAATTTTTTTCTCAAAAGATATAAAATCTGTACGTATTATAGTGATTAGATATTTAGTTTGAAACTCAACGGTGATTTTTTTTTTATTTTATGTTTTTTTTATTATTTTATTATTTTTAAATAGCAAATAACAAAATGTTTGAATGTAATTATTATTATATGATGTCATGCAAATCAATTAACATGTCTGAATGTGAGTAATGTTTCCTATTAGGGATTCAATTAATATAAAAATTAAATAAGAATTTACTTTGATTTTAAGCGTCTCCATACGAAGGAGTTATTAAGGACTGAACCACTATCACCTTTCCGTTTATGTCTATGTATGTAATTGCTTGAGTCACATTTCGTTGTTTTCGGGACTCAATGGTTGCATGGGTTTCCATTTCTTTGTGTATGTAAAGCTTTCTACAGCCCAAACGGGAGTCGCAGCGTTATAAATCATATCTTTGATGGACTCCCTAAAACCAGCAACTGTGGTATGAATTCGACTTCCGTTTCATGCCATTTCATGTTTAATTGGCCTTTGGTCTGGTGAAAAAATAGTGATCATTGGACAATTCCTTCCCGTAATCGAATCAGAAAGGCAATTTCTTTTTCTTTTTCTATACATGTGCTGAATCTTCTTTTCTTGTTTACCTTATTCAAAAATGAACACATATTCGGGAAAAATGGACCACAGGTCCCAATATGGCCACTTTTGGTTCAAGGTGGCTGTTGTCCACTTACTCAAAATCTGCCGAATAGTGCAAAATGAACTGAAAGCTTGTATCGATTGAAATTGTGCTTGACCCATGTATTACAACAGCTTGAATAAATACTTTTTGCGGGTCATTCAATAGTAGTATCGCTTTAACTATGAAAGAATTTGATTGGAAATTTATTGGATTGTTCTTGTTTACTATAAACTGTTAATTACATGTTAAATGTTATAAATGTTCAAAAGATTATAATTGGTAGTTCTGTAATAAAATTTATAAAGTATTATTTTAGTTTTAAATGAAAGTATCAGATGGATTTGAAGAGAAACCGTGTTGAAAAGTAAATAAAGATAATGAGTAGATATCTATCGTTGTAGAGGTGGCCTTGGTCGGCATGCATCTGACATCAGTACGAGCCTCTCGTGACATTGAATACGTGATAATGAGCTTGCGATAATTCACAATGGCAGTCAGGGAAAGTGGTCCGTTCCGTTTGACGTCATTAAGTTTAATAAATAAATTTATAAATTTTATGAGTCGAACAGCAGCATCTCTGCAGCAAGACGTTTATTTGATGAAGAGTAGTCTATGGTTTATCTCCGAAACGTGAAACAATTACTGCTATCAAGAAGAAATTTGAAGACGCATTTGCAACAATACAGAACAAAACAAAACAAATTGAAAGGGTCAAAACATGCTAAAGGGTCATACACAACAATCAAATCCGGAAAGAGCCAACACATCATTGCTACTGGATGCAAAATTGACCGGGTTCAACTGATAAACTTTAAAAACTGATAATAAAACATTAAAGGTAAAGTTTTAATATGAAAATTTATAGGTATATCTGTAAAATATCAGCAACAAAAGTTTTTATTGGTATTAAAATGATTCAATCATACAAAAATAAGTTTAATGATTAAAACTTCAATGTTTTCCCATCTATTGTAGAAAGCTTCACATTTTTTAATTATAATACAGAAATGATAAGTTATTGAGGAAATTTTCAATTTTCAAAAAAATCCCTTAAAAATAGGAAATCTCTTAAATCATTCTCTCTTTTTTAATTTTCAAAGAGGGGAAAATGAGATAAATAAATAAAAAAAAAAACGAATATTTTATAAAAACTGCTGAGAAAGTTAAAATCAGCAATTAACGAACAATTAATCATTAAAGTGATCTGTTTTCTTCATAAGCCAAAGATATTAAGAATAAAAGTTAATAGAAGATTTACGGCATGTCTTTAACTTTTGAATGGCAAAATGACAAATATGGATTTCCTTTGTTATTATTGAAATGAATATCGTAAGATGCTCTTTTTAGAATCATAAATCTTTAAAATAAAAGGAAATTTGTTGTTATGTGTGTGTTGGAAATGTTTAGCATACTTCCCAATATGCTACAAAATTGAAATTTGGCATACGGGTAGATTCTATAGTGTAGACAATGTAAAAAGTATAAGAAAAATAAAACCACTTTTTTTGGGGGGGTGGGGGGTGGGGGGAGATGAAATGACCAGGGAGGTGGCGGCAACCCGCAATACACCTGAGTTAAGCGGTCTGCAATTCTGCTCTGCCATTTCGAAATGATCTTACAATTTCAGTTACTTTTTCAAAAAACATTGTAACCCATACGAAGAACGGGGATTTTCTAGTAGCAAAATAATATGGTTGAGGTGCCTACTCTCAACTGATGATCGCAAATTAAACGTGAAACAGCTGTTTTGATATGTCACTAGCAAATACGTGGTCTTAACCTTTTGTGTGTTTATCAAATAACCTTCTTTGCTCCCATTTCACCATAGATTCAATTTCATGAGTGTTTATTTATTATTTTCTCAAAATAGTCCTTCTTATCTTTATATTGATTTTATAAGATATTGATTTTATAAGACTAATCGAAAATTTAAAAATTAGTTAAGAGCAAATGCAAATCTAGTAATAATTGGTAAAAAAAAAATTAATAAATAACTTACAATCAATTTTTATATAGTTCGAGATTCTTGGAAATTAATATTGAAATTTATTTTATTTTTCGCCGGCTTCTAGAATCGAAGTACGAAATAAAAATTAAGTACATAAAAATAAAATATTGTAACAGTTTACATGTAAATATTTTTTTTTTAGAAATTATTTATTTGTCTGTAGAATTTATTTATCTGTATTTTAGTCGTTAACCGTTATTTATTTTAAAACATTCCTTTTCTATTTCCTAATTATTGCTGTTCTGTTTATTTTTAAATTCTTTTCCGTTGTAATCCGTTTAATCAGATAATTAATTTAAATACGTTATGTTCTTGTCCATCCTTATGTATATTTTTAATTACTTAACCAAACAAATCACACAATTTATGTACTATAAAAACCCATTGTTTTTCGTTTAATAAATTAATTCAGTTCAGTTCCAGAACTTGACTCGTTGTCTTTAGATCCCAAAGACTCTCCCACAAATACCATTAAAATATAAAATTAGAAAAAACATAATCTCATTCAAAGTCTTTAGCTTAGCTTAACAAAAACGGCTTAGTAGTCAAAGTTAAAAGCCATAATTTTGAATGAACTTGAAATAATTTAAAATTAAAAAAAATATTCAACAAAAGCAAATAGGCCTATTACTATTTTCAATGAACTTTCTATGAACCAGAAATGGGAAATTAATTCATTTAATTTAATTACATTTAAAACTTACTTTCTGAAGACTTCACTGTAGCCCGCATTCATGAGGTCGCCTAAGAGGAGCCTTTCATATAATAGTTAATATATTTCATTATTGAGCTTTAATTCGTATATGTATATAAAATAAAATATTTATATTTTAATCATTTTGCGAGTGTCTTTGTAAACGGAACTAATCTTATATATAGCATATTTTATTTTTAAGGCTTGCATTTTTTTCATAATTCATTCGCATTTCATTTTATAAATAAACACTAAATATACATAATTCATTTTCTTGGTTGATTGAAAATTACAATTTCATGCAATTTTCATGAAAATAAAATTGGTGGTTCAGGTTTTTTTTTTATTATTATTTATTAATCTCCTAATATTTGTCAAGCCATCAAAGAATATTCGCTATCAAAGATGACTTACAATATTTTCCTATTCCTAAAACCACATCATGAGGCCACGCTTTATTGAGTGAATGTAAATTTATTTTGCTACAGAGAAAATTGGTTTTAGGATATTTGTTTTTAATCTTCTTGGTTAGTTATTGATTTGTTGATCAAATGTTAGTCCCTTCTTGAATCTTCTATGTAAATTTCCTTGAATAATATTGAAAAACGTAATGCGTCTAATTAATAAAAAGATAAGTCACTTATTATAAGTCAAAGTTAACACAAAGATGAAACGATCATACGTTGTAAGCCGCTTCCTGATTGGTTGCAGCAAACATCGTTTCCCCAGCAAAGAGGTCGATCGACGATTTGATCAGAACACGTGGTTCGTATTTTCAATCGTCATTTTCAAAATCAATGGGAATTAATAAAGACAATCAATATTTTTTAACTTTATAAATTCATTTCCTTAGCTTGCTTTCTTTTTTAATTTTTGTTTTTTTTTGTTTTAACAAACTGTTATGAATTTGAAAGTTTCTGTTATTTTTGAGCAAAATGTGCTAGATATCTATTTATTTCATTAAATTATAATATTAAAAAAAATAGTTTTTAGTATTTTTTATTATTTGCTATGTGTTCTTCACAGTACCCCACGAACAGCCATATTGGTTGTGGTGTGTGGTTCGACAACGCTTCAAACTAATGTCATTCGAATAGTTAAATTAAATTACAGTATTTTGCAATTAAATTAGAACTATTCACCCATTCAGACTACAATGGCATTTTTTATTACTTGAGATTTAGCTTCCCGTTGTTTTTTTTTCCAATTGAATTAAAACAGGTGAACATTAGTCGAAGTCGACGGTTCAGTCGGATGTCGCGACGCCCTGGATCTGATTCTATCTCTAGAACTCAACTGATACAAAACGTCTTTGGCTAAACGCAATTTCCGTAGTTGTTTGACCCGACCTGACAAACGTCTCCCACTCTCCGTCACGTCTCCGTTCCGACGACGTTGTCAAAACAATGCGCTGGTCCGTCCGGTACTCCGTTTCTCCGATCCGTTTATCGGAAACAGAAGTTAGTAATATCGCGCTTCCCTTACAAAATAGCACCAATTTCACATCTTATGTAAATGATTTCAGCGTTTTCTTTGCATCATTGGTTTTTCTACGTTTAAAGACCTGAACGCACTATTCCGTCTATCTCCGTCTCTCGTTATGTTTTTGTAAGATAATTGCTTTTACGTCTCAGAATTGAGTCTCAGAAGACACAACGGGTATCTTGAAATCAAAGAATATAGCCGTCTCTGCAAACGTAGGCCAGCCAATCAGATCGTGTGTGAAGCAACATCCAATGACAGAGCACTGACGTATTTCTAAAAATTTTCAAGATGGATAGCAAGTTCGCCGGTGCCATTTTGTTCACCGTTTCGATGGGATCGAAGGTTATTACGAATTGAGTATCACATTGAGGAGATTATTTTTCGAAAATAAACAATATTTATTTTCGAAAATTAATGATATGCGTCAGAATGTGCAGATGTCACCTTTGTAAAGAGATTTTCCATGTAAATCAACATCAAAGGTAGCACTAGCCAAATGCCGTAGAAGAGATGCCGTAGAAGTTTCCTCTTTCGGTCTACTTCCGTTTCCGCTTGACGTAACTTGCGACGCTAAAGTGCGCGACGATTTTGCCGATGACTGATGCAAAGACGTTTCATAAACCCAATGGAGACGGAATAGTGCGTTCAGGCCTTAAAGAAACATTCCACGGGACACAGTGGAAGAGATTTCGAAAATAAAGAAAAGAAGAATTATTCCGAATTTCGCCTATAGTAAATAGCCATCTATTTTTCTTAAAGTTTTATAAATTAGAAAACAATATTTTTATAATGAGTTAATAAAAAATTTTTTTTTCCTTTATTACATATGTAAAACCATATTACGTTCTTTAAAAATTAAAACTGGTCCAGTAAGAGGTTAATTTTATTAATATCGATAACTTTTAGTGATTTTTTTTTCTCTATAATAACTAGGAGACCTTTATGAGATACTATGCTTAAACTATCTTATTAAATATTAATGTTAATGCCTTTTAATCGCTTTATCAATTATGTGCTTGAAGCATTTATTTTATTATTAAATTGAGTAGATGCAATTTTTTTAACTAATTATTATTATTATGTTTGCATTATTTGGGTTTCCTCAGCAAAAACAATATGGCGAGTCAAGGACCAAAGCATTAGTATTATTATTATTATTATTATTATTATTTTAAATGTGAATTTACAGAAATATACATGAAGAGATCATAAGTTCAAGTTTACCCTACTTTTTATCTACTTGATAGTGTGTTTTGGGGGGAATAATTAAGTGTAATTTTACAATTGCATTAACTAAACAGATACAAGAATATACTACATTTATTTATAGTTAAAAACCCAGTGAATAAAACAATTACATCTAACATTATTAGACAATCAGCATTGTATAAAATATATTTTAGAGTTATTCCTCCAAATCATCTGTTTCTCTCTTTATTCTGTCAAAATAAAAAAATAAAAAAAATTAAAAATATGTACACCTGCGTTAGTAAGACATCTTTCTAAGTAAATAATTATTATCTAAAGAAAATAAGAGTAATTGTTTAGATATAAAATTTATTTTGACACTAGTGTATGATCTGTTTTTGAAATTATTAGTTTCTATGATGAGAATTGTAAGCACTTTCAGAACTAGTTTATTTGATAGTTCACTTAATATACTTCTGACATCAGCTTCTCTTTCTTCTATAATGTTTTTAATAAATCGTTTTAGTGATTCAGGATTATCTTTGGTCTTATAATTGCAGTCGGTTTCATATATATTTTGATTAATAAATGTAGTAAACATTAATAAAGGATAATTATATTCTATTAAATAAATCTTGAAGCCTAACTAATCCTTTGAATTGTCACTTTTATGGGGTTTTTTTTTTTTTTTTTTAAATGAACAAATTAAAAGCTGTTGTATATTGTTTTAACAATACGTCCATAATCTGCTTTTACAGTATTATACAAAGTGTTATAATTTATGTATTAATAGCATTTATAGTGAAGCTATTGAAATTTCTTAAAGGTTTTGTTTTTGCTTTTTAGTTGAAAATCTTATTTATTTTATTTAACCATTCAGATTAAATATGATTGGGAATCTTCTTAACATTATAAAGAAAAAAAAGTATAGCAAAACTCAATTTAATTTCAATTTGATATACCTATAATTTAAACTAGTTGCGACCCGTGAAATATTCACGGAAGTAAAACAACTTTCACATTTTTGAAAAACACAAGATTGAAAAATATGTTTTAAGCTAATTTTTTAGAAGCCATGATTTCCACAACAACTCATATGTAATTTGAATATCGGCTCTTTTTATAAAGAAAAATAAAAACTTGATTTACCAGTTTCATAGTAGCCAGCGCTGCGGTTTCTCATTATGAAACATGGTAAAAGAATAGGGTCGTAGAAATTGAGGGAATATTAACGGAAGTAAAACAAATGCCACATTCTTGAAATATCCTGAAATTTTTGAAAAACACAAGATTGAAAAAGATGTTCTAATCTCATATTTTAAAAGCCATGACTTCCGCAACAGCCCACATATAATTTGAATGACTTAAGCCAAATTTTGTTAAAAGAAAATATTGATTTACCAGTTTCAACAATAACAATAACGAATGTCCAACAGCCAATACCAATAATCCTGTCTGGGCAACAATAAGGGCATGCGCTTCGTCATTGTCCCCTACTTGTTGATTAGTGAGTGAGTGGCTACCCAGCCGAAATTAGGTAAAAACCGATGTTTCACAAATTCTCTGATAAATTTTGACGCAAGAACTTCATGCATTTCAGTGTGAACTTCATTTATGTGCGAAAGAAAATTTCAATACGTTGATAACAATTGTGTAATCGCGATCCGTCGCGGTGAAGTGAGAAGAATATTCGAGACGCCATGTTTAAACATGGACATGACGTCATGCCTGATGTGTTCCAACGCTGCACTGTGATTGGTTATTTCAAATTTACAAAGATCGTACAACTTTTGCCTATTAATAGGATGACACACGTGCGAGTTACCATTTTAGGCCTAAATAGGTAGAAGCAAAGACATATGTGTATTATTATAATTATTACATGTCTTTGGTTAGAATTTTTGTATTTTATATGGCGCTTCTCTTGAAAAATGAGAAAATATGGCTGAATCCTAAATCTGGGATAAATTTAAAACTTGGAGGGATGTCAGATCCGATTATAAACCATTCTATAATTATGAATTTCTTTCTTTTGAGCAGTTATTTGACCACATTATGCTCGGATACTTTCGACAAAAATTACTTGCACTGTCAGCAAAAGAAGAGTCATTGGCGCTGAACATTTTATTCAAAGAAATAATGAAGAATTTTTTTAACTTTCCTTCGATTGTATTTGTTTTAATTCATGAACTGAATGGATAGAAATAAGTCTCCTGAAGTTAAGAAGTTAGTGAATATGTTTCTCTTTAATTTAAAATCGATATGACGAGAAAAATGGCGACTCTTCGATTTGATTTTCGCTGGCGAGAAGGTGGTTTATTTTGATTGGCTGCACGGAGACTACTTCAAATTGGTATTGGCTGGACGGCACGGAAACTTTCCTTCGCATCCTACTTCTCCGTCTGGGAAAATCTACTCAATGTTTAATGACGTATCTACTCATAATGACGTCAAACATCGTCGCTGCCGGATGAAAATGGATGTCTGTGCTGTCAGCTTAACATAGAGAGACGAACTTTGACCTCGCATCCTTTGATTCGAGGTCTTCTTCTTTCGATTTTGGCCAGCTAGGGACCACGTAACTGTTCATGATTTCCTCTTCTCCTTCCAATATTCTCTCATCCTTTCCCTCTGCTGCCCCCGTCTCTCTTCCGTTCAGACTCCGCCTCTCATCTTCATCGACCTCACCTGAAACCCTTGAAGCCCTTAACCTTTGATCTGAATTTTCCTCTATCGTCTTTTTCCTCTTTGGTAATTTTCATTTCCTCAAGGTCAGCCTTGACTTCTTTGAACCAGGTTATCTGTGTCTTGGGGTTCTTGTCAAAGTAGCTAAATAGTTATTTAGAGATTATACTATAGTTATACTTCGTTATAATATAGTACAATGAAGATCTCGCGTAACCGGAAGTACATTTTGTGACATAGACGCCGCCATTTTCGAGGTCATTTTACGCTCATTTAGACATTGAGCTTTGATATAGAGTTATGAGTTAAAATAAAAATGAGTTTCTTAAAATTCCCGTATTCACGTAAACGAATAAGAAAGAATTGATTTTATTCTAATCATCAGGATATTTTCAAAGATAAATGAAACTTTGAACACTGTTTATTATTGATATTAATGCAGTTTAAATTCTATTTAGACAAAATATTTGGTTCAAAGTTTTATAATTTCTATTTTTAAGTATTATTTTCTGCAATTATTTATTTCTTATTGGTATTTAGAAAAAAATTTCGAATTTTTAAAATTTCAATTTTATTTTTCTTATTGGTAATTTCTTGTCACTATTTATATTCTGTAATATGTGAAATGAAAAAAAAAAGTAAGTCACTTAGAAGAAAACTTCTCGAACATGAAAAAAGCCAATTTTAATGAAACTTAGTAGGATTAATAAATAGGTTGACTTAATTAAATAAGTAATGGAATCGAAAGATAAAGAGAGGAAAAATAAAACAAAACCCGATGGCTGTTCGCTTCTGCTAAATTACTCCCTCTGTATTTACGTATGGTTTTTCTGCTTCAGTACGTGGCTTCGAGTAAAAGGAGTAAAGGTATTTTCATGATGTGAATAAGTCAAATTAATTACGGATTTATTTCAGTATATAATTCATAATATTTGTTGAGATATATTTTATTCAGCTAACTGGAAAGTTATTTATTTTTTTTAATTAGTTGTTTTTTGTTTTGTTTTTTTGTATTTTTAACTTAAATTGAAGCAAGAATTAAATGTCACGATTTTTTATTGGTTTTTAAAGCTTTTATATTTTTTGCTAATCCTCAGTTTAAGTGTTAATTGCTGCTATATTGTTGCAGTACGCATAGTAACTAAACAAAGCACGCAAAGAAATTAGTGTGTATATGATTAAAATCACAAAATGGTTTATTTCGATGCTCATAGAAAACAATTTCCTTAAATTCTGCATACAATTGTTTCTAATCGAAATAAAATAATTTGATTTAAAGTACTGTTCTCTAAAATTTCACAAAGGCACTTATAGCGGGTAACTTAATAATAATCCCAAAACTAGGATTCACTATATAGTTAGTAATACTGCTATAATAACGTTGCCTCTATAAAACATTAGTTCACTTTTAATCTTTCCACTCGTATGATTGTAAGTTATAGACAACACTAATATAAACTACTCTACTTGTTAGTTTATGTCTATTCATTTGTATGAATTTAATAATTAATGAAATTCACTTTACTATTTCACTTGTATGAAATATACTAGTAATATAACTAATGGCTTTCTTTGACTAATTCCTAGTGTGACAATTAACATTGAAGCACATAGCGTAATGTTCATCCAATTATTCGGATCGACTTAATTTCTCCTACGGTTATAATAATAATTATTTCAATGTCAATAACTATTCCAAGTTCACTAGCGATTAATGTTCTCTTTATACTGCATTCATAATAACTCTTGCGTTGACGAACGCATATCCCATCCAAAAATGTAATAATTTAATAATTACTTACAGAATGGAGTCATTGTAGGCTTTTCACCCGTGCTTATTTAATCCTTTGCAGTATCCAGAATTCACCGTCTGTCTTTAGTCCACTAGTTACTAAGGTCCCGAATTCCTCTTCGGTAAACTTGTTCGAAAATGGCGCTCGGTGTTCACGTCAGCTGATTCGTCCTCTCCTAATCTATGGAACAGCTCATTACGTTGAGGGTCAGCGGCGCACTTATTAAATAGTTTTTAATCTTCAGAAGTAATTGATTAAACTAATTATCTTCTTACGATAATAAACTCAGAGTTATATTTATTCACTTCAAAATATTCGAATTCTTTACTTCGTGGAGAATACTTAATTCACTTAGTCCAGGAATGGCAGGAAACAATTACTCGTCCCTTCACTTTGTGAATGTGATCGTCCAGGCTTCAGATAACGGCTTGAATAATAACGCTCGCTTCATGTTGAGAAATTATAAATAATAAATAATAATAAATTGTCCCTTCTGACTTCAGGCGACGGGTTATTTTTCCCTCTTCTTACTGTCACAAATTATATCTTCTAAAAACACAGTTCCTTAGCGTGTCTCACTTCTAGGTAAGCTCCTTTGATGCTTCCTTTAAAACTTCTGTTGAGACTGCCACCCCTTAATACGTAGTCGCTAACTTTGTGACTTTCATGTATTAATTCTCTTTAGCAGCTGTCTTCATTAAGACGACTTTCACGCTGTGTCTTTATCTGTCACACACACTTTCACGAAGACTGTGGGTGTTCGTCTGTGACGAATTTTCTTCTCCTTACTAATTCGAATAATAATCAGTCACTAAGACTTCTATTCTCCTCACTAAGCATTATGACTTTACGTCCTAACATCATTCTCCCTTTTCAAGTTCCTTCCATTCTCTTTCTTGATTATGAGACTTCTCTTCTACTAATATAACGTAACCTCTTGTTACGTCTCACACGCAATTTGCATATGCAAATTAATATTTCCGTTGTCACATACAACATAAGGGAAGAGAGAGAAAAAAAAAAAAAACTTTTCAAGCACTTTTCTTTAATTAATTTTTTTATATTTTTTTTTTTTTTTTTTTAAATATAATATTACTTTAACTATTGCTACATTAATCATTCCTTATTTTGAAGAACACATAATAACGTAAGATGGTGTAAATTTATATATGTCGATATCATATTTATTTCACAGATACATTACTATATGAAAAATTTACAGCTGCAAGAAAATGTGTTGGGCATACATTAAGGCATATACTGAATTAAAACTTACAAATTAACAAAGGATTAAAACTGAAAGAATTTAAGTTTTAAAATCTGTTAAGTTAAAGTTGCGATCCATGGTTGGTTGCGATCAGGCCCAGAGGACCGCGCAATGCAACTGGAGGGTAGGCTCCAGTGTTCAGAACCTACGGGACAAAGTTGAGGACAGGGGGTCGGCCTGTCGCTCGCCCTCCTTTAACTCCCGGGAAAGAACCCGGTGCCCATTCTATAGAGGGCTGGGTAGACCCTAGGGCCCGTTTGGAAGAGAAAGAAGAGTGGAAAAATTCCCATCCTCCGCCGAGGTCGGGAATCGAACCCGTCACCTCCAACCCGCAGCCAAGCACCCTTACCCACTCGGCTACCGGGCCCACTTTAAAATCTGTAACCGTCATTATATTAAGTAAAACAGGATAGTATTTAAAAATCCTTATGATAGGAATCCCAGTAAAGTTATAAAATTATCTATATTGCTCGCGGCGAGAGTTGAAACTCCCAGAATGCAACGGAGATTATAGATTTTCCTTTCCTGGCCATTCGCTCACATTCAAATAGAAGAGAAAATGGCGATCGCTGCTTCACATTCAACATTTCGACGAGAAAAAGTTCTCAACAGTCAAGCTAGGGAAATTATTCTTAACGTTGCTCGTCGATTTCCCTAGCTTGACTGTTGAGAACTTTTCCTCGTCGAAATGTTGAATGAAAAGCAGCGACCACCATTTTCTCTTCTATTTGAATGTGAGCGAACGGCCAGGAAAGGAAAATAATTTTCTTTGCCATTCAAATAAAGAATTTTAAAAAAGAAAGTTACTCACTGAAGTTGTATTGTATGAAATTTACAAACAAAATAAAATATTTTTTTTCTTATATATATAGATTGCATAATGAAAACAAATACAATACACTATAAGTACTTTAAATAATTTATTAGTTGAACGAAAACGAACGGAAATCATTAGTTGATTTCTTTTTATGATTTTAATTAAATCATCAACCTTATATTTTATATTAGAATATCATTTTCCAAGGTTCTAAAATAATTCTCCACTAGCAATAAATACTGAAATATCTTATTTTATAGAAAAATTAAACTATTAGAATTTTCTTTGAAAGATTTCATTTTGGTAAAAAGTTGCAAAGAAACATAATCACTTGTTGTGTCTGATGGTGGTCTTAAGAATTAATTTACAATCTTTACAAATACTATACTTTCTGTATACTTTATTTACAATACAGCCACTCAGATAATATCAAGATTGCATTTCGTCTAGATCAACAACATTTTTCATTTGTGCAGCATATTTTACCATGTGAGAGAAAAATTAGAAACATACAATAATAATATCATCACATAAATTTAAAATAAATATAAAAACTGAAAGCATAAAAAAAATAAGAAAATGATAAAAAACAAAAAATTAAATAAAAAAAATAAGCAAATGATAAAAAAACATAAAAGTAAATAAAAAATCAAAATATTAATATAAAAACGGCCTTTAAAACCAATCAATTGAAAATAAAACCATAAGTAGTAAGATAAAAACATAAAAACTAAAAAAAAAACAATTGTTTTGGTTTTCCCGCCAGGAATTGTTTATTATTTATATTTGTGATTGTTTTTTTTTTATCATCATAGGAGATAACGAATGTGCAGGGTACCAGCAGTGCATAGGCAATATCCCAGCAAACGGATATCCTCAACAGTGCGGAAAGTCCTGCATCAGATGTTGAAGTTTTACCCCTATAAAAATCTGTCCTGTTCAAGAATTGCGCCCTGGCGATATGACCACCCGCATTGAGTTTGCATTAAGATTCTTAGCGCGCATGGAAATGGAAAAAGCATGGCCGTGGCCGATTTTATAGAGTGATGAAGCGCACTTTTATTTGAACGGTGATATTAACACACCTAACTGCCGCTTTTGGGCTGCGACTAATCCACACGTTGGTCTGCAGATGCCTATCCACTCGCTGAAAGTCACAGTGTGGTGCGGTCCTTATTTTTACGAGGAAACTCAACGAAGTGGATCAGTGACATGTTCCGTCAATGCTGCACAGTATTCCGATATGCTAAAGAACTTTGTGGTTCCACAACTGCAGCATTCGACCATCTTCATGCAGGATGGTGCACCACCCCACATCGGATGTTGGGTACAGCATGTGTTGCGGCAACATTTCTCTGACACCAGAATCATTGTCATGCATTTCCCACAGCATGGCCATCGAGGTCACCATCATGACCACCGAGGTCACCACCATGGCCACCGAGGTCCTTGTGAATTTTGGCTGTGAGGATTTCTTAAAAACATTGTGTATCAAAGACATGTCCCAGATATCCTGACACTGAAAGATCGAATTACACCACAGGTACGACAAATCCATTGATATATTGCCAGCCGTGCATCGCATGCAGCTCGTGGAACATCATAATGGTGGTCATATAGAACCTTATTTGTAATTACCAATAAACATTATCTATATTGTTATGAAACTTGATGTGTGCTGGCAATTCCTCATTCAGTACTCATATGTACTACAACCTTTGCAGCGCCACATTTTCTACTGTTGGCGAATTTGTTACTATTTTTTTTTTTTAGAATCGAAACCGCATTTCCACTCTGTATGTCCACCGAATATTGTTACGATTCGTCCAATACAGAGCTAGAGGGCTTCAGAGACGTAACGTTATATACCGTTATATACCCGCCCGGTATATTAATAGAATTGCCGGTGAAAACTGGAAATTATGGCTGTTTTGGACTATTTGTTGAAGTTGTGACGTAATGATTGTGTTTGTACTATATTCAAAACGACGGGAAATTTCGACAGGAAGAAATAAGTTTTAAAACGTTAAAACTGCATAAACATCCTACAATGGGTGGAGCTAACTCACTTTTTCTGATCTCAAATTGACCTCAAAGAACGTAAATTTATTTGAAGGCTGATTAAGCGTATCCGCGGAAACGAAACCCTGCGATGTATCCTTACGAAGACGGGGATTGGCAGTACCGAATTGTCAATTTATGATCTATTACATAGAAGTATTTTTGATTTTATTATTACATTATGTAAGGCGGCCTTGACTGCGGCCTGGAGGTACTGGGTTCCATCTTCAGCAAATTCGGTGGATTTTTCTACGTGGAATTCTGCTTCAGGTGCATACTAGGGTCCACCCAGCTCTGCATCAGCTCTAGAATGGATACCGAGTTTATTTCCGTAGCAGGCCGTTGACCGTTCGACCCTAACTTAGTCCCGTGGAAATACTAGGAGCCTCACAGCAGAGGTCCCAAAGGCCATGTAAGCCTAGAGGGAATATTTCAGTTTAACTTTTAACATTCGACAGACTCTGACATATCTCAGAGATGCCTTATCGGCTATGGGGATGATTCCCGCATCCCTAACGACTCTGTTTTGGATATATACACATTAATCTGTTTGATATAAGCTTATCATTTAGTACTTATAAGCTTTTTTAACGTATTTTATGACAATGAGCAAAAAATATGCACTAATGTTTGAGTATTTATTTGATTTTAAAACCCTACTGAAACTGAAATTAATATCAATGAACTATTTAAATAATTCCGAGTAATGCATTGACAGTCACCAACGTGTTAATCGTAAGAAATAATTATTTTATTATTATTTAATAACATGCGCATTTAAAAGAAATGTAAGTTATTTTGTAATACAGTAGACTCACGATTATCCGCGGAGTTGGGTGGCGCGGCAAACACGGATAAGCGAATTCCGCGGATAATCCGAAATAGTACGAAAATCAATACAAAAATGCTTTTAACATGTTTTATTTACATTAAAGTGGCAGTACATACATTATAAACAATTACTTTATTTTAGTTTTCTTTAATTTCTTACTTTTTAACAAAAAAAATAGGTTAATTGTCTTTGTTTTTTCGTTTCGAAACACGAAAAACCCCTACTTGGACGTCGCGTCGCTAAATCTGCCTCTTTTATTGTTTACCTTATTCTAGTTTAAAAATTTTTTTATTAATTCCGTAATTTATTGTACAGTAAAAAAAAAATGGAAACCGGAGAGGTCCTTGCATAATCCGCCCGCGGATAATCGGGAGTTTAATTTTTTTTTAATTTTTTTAGTGATGGAGGATCTTCGGCATAGTTTGTTTGGTTGTGTTTTTTTAACCTTTCATTACAAAGAAAAAAACCATAAAAGATAAAGATAAAATTTTGTGAATTTTAATAAAATAATTATCTGTCAGCAATTGTTTGAAATATAAAGTTATGATGTGATATTACAGATTTCGCTGGATAAAATTTAATGTAGTTAGAGATTTATTTATTTATTCATTCATTTACTTTATTTAATTATAAATATTTGATAAAATAGAAGAAAAAAGTTTTTATTAAGAACCTCGTTTTTAAAAATTACTTATGTCATCGTAAATCTGAAGCTGAGAGGACGAAACATTCACTTTCATTTCCTTTAGTGTCAGAAAGAGCCACTGATGGCGCTTCCAACAGCGGAAGTGGAAATGTTTCCCATAATTCCATGCATCGAACCTAAACAGTCCGAGTCAAGTTTTGTCGTCTGTTCAAAACCCCAATGAGATACAGCGTCAAAATCATGGAAATCCCACGGCCAAGGTCGCACATGGCTGAGGCATTTAAATCTCCAGTCTCGTGCCAATTTCTTCAGTAAATCCCCGCAGCAATGAAGTTCACTCTGGCTGTTTGCGTGTTGTTATTGGCTCCGTTGGGAAACACAAAACACATCTGCGATCATGGTTGTACAATCAAAGTATGTTACATTTTTTTTTCTTTCTACAACAATAATTTGTTTTATTGTAAAATCGAAAATCTTTACTAAGTTTTACAGCAATAAATAAAAAAAAGAAGCGGCTTATATTTATTTATTTATTTATTTATTTATTTACTTACTTACTTATTTATTTAATTACTTATTTATTTATTTATTTTATTTACTTAATGTTAGTAATTCTTCATTTATATATTATTTTTTCTTTGGCAATCTTCCTGCAAAACGGCTTTCATATGATCTAACTATTTAAATATAACTTTTCTTTTATTGCCTCAATTATTATTAACAGTTTTTTTTTTTTGTTTTTGTTTTTGTTTTTTTTCTAGCTGAATTTAAAGTTTATTTGATTCTTGAATTTTTAAAAATTACTTTATTTCCTGTTGTTGGAAGCGTAATAAATTTTTATTCTAAGCCTAATATTCATATTAATTAAAAGTACTGAAAAAAAAAGGCTTAAGTTGTTATTCATCATTAATTAATACTAGTACATTATTATTATTATTCAGCGTCTAATCAAGTTATTTCTTATATAAGTATACATTTCAACGTATAAAAAAACTAGTATTTACAAGTTAAAATTGAAGGAAAAGTTAAAATATTTATATAACTAAGAAGTCAGCAAGTACCTTACAATGGTTTTTTTTAGAAATTTAACCTTACAATATTATTGTAATTGTTGCAAAGTTATTGCAATTTATTATAATAGTAGTTCAAGTAACCAATCAGAGCTACTATATTATTCTTCAATGATTAATATTATTAATATTTTGTGTGTGTTTGTGTTTTTTATGTAGAATGGGAATTATTTTTTAGAATAAAGGTTGAATATAAAATTTTGCAAAAGTATTGTAAAATCACTGCTTTGATAAATCCATAATATTAAGTATCTTGTATTTTTATTTAAGTTATTTATGTCAATTCTCAATTTTTTAACTCAAATCTTCGTTTTTTTTTTTGGTTTTTTTTTTTTTTTTTTTTTAAATTCATGTAATTTCACAGATAATTTTTCTTTAACAGTTATTTTTTTTTTTTTATTCTTTTAAAAACCTACGGAAGCATATCCTGCCTATGTTATGATTCGTTACAGTTCAAAAATTATCGAATTCTCACATAGGTCCAGTATTTTGTTTTGAATTTATTTATTTATATTTTTTAAAGGGAGAAATAATATTCCAACGATTCATCAGAAGAAACAATCGACCTTCCGTAGATTCATAATAATTATAAATGTTTGAACTGTTATTTGGTTTTATTTCCAAAGGGAATTCCTAATCGCTGTAGGTGCTCTGGAAAAGGCTGAGATATTCTAGTGCCTGAGGCGAAGTGAGAGTTTCCACTAATTCACAGTTGATTGTAGCATTGATATGATCTCTGTGGCTTTAAGTACAGCAGACTTATAAGGAAAATTCGTCAAAATGGATTTTAATGTTTTTTTTTGTTTTGTTTTTCCAATTGCAGTAGATAATTATGTTTACGATAAAAATAAAAAAATGTATATATTTAACTGTATTATTTTAGTCCAATCCTGCAAACTTTAAATGGTTAATGTAAAACTTATTATTATTTTTTTTTTAACATGTTAGTACGGGACAATTTAGTTTCATTAGTAACGAGTTCAGAAAATTCAATTTGTGATACAATGAAACCTCAAGGAGATCGGAGATTTTTTTTTCCGCACCTAATTCTCCTGCAGACTGGCCCTGGGGTTCACCCAACCCTCTATAAATTGGGTATTGGATTTCTTTTCCGGAGGTTAAACGCTGGTGCCGAGTTGACCACTGGACCTCCAGTTCTGTTGGTCACAAAATGCCAGGAGTCTGACTTCCCGCTATCCCAAGGCCATGTAAGTTTGTAATACTTAACATACATACATACTTTAACATGAAAAATTCTAAAATATACAAAATTTACAAGTAACATAAGTGTGGAGAAAAAATTTTAAAAAAAATATACAAAATATATATAATTACTTTAGTGCAGTACGCTACTTTAGAAAGCAATAATAAATTTATAAATTATTATTCATGTCAAAACGGGTGTAATAAAGTTAATTATCTGATTAAATGAATTATATATAAATGCAAAATAATACAATTAGTAGCAGTAGTAGATTTGATTAAAAAAATATTTGTTATCTCGTGCTAGTAAATCGCCATTTCTTATCTGTAAACTGTAGCGATAATAATTTTTTAATATAATTTCTTATTTTTTTATTTGTTTAAATTTTTATTTTAATTTTTTTTTATTTTTTAAATATTTTGTAATTTTTTTTTAATTATTTTTTTTTAATTTGAAAAAAAAAAAAAATTCGAGTTATTGTTGAACAAAATAAGTTAGAATTGTATTTTATTGTAAAATCTTATAATATAAAAACTTAACATTGGAAAAATAAGAAAACTTTTCGACTAAAAAAAAAAAACAAGATTTCAGGAACAATAAGCTTCAAGTTTTTTCAGGAGCATTTTGTGGATTTCAACATTGAAACTGGGTCGTTGTTTCCCCTCTGTTCAGTCTTAAAAGTGATTGAATTCAAGGTAAAATTCGTTCAAAAGGTCCTTAACGAATTTAACGAATATTAGAATCCAGAAGTAATAATAAAAATAAATATTGGAATTCTTTTTTGTCAATGAAAATAAGGTTGACCTTATTTGACTTTAGTAGGTCGATGAATTATGGCTGAATTGCAAGTTAAATTTGAACCTATTGACTGACAGAGATTTCTACTAAAAGAAAAAAACAAAATCAAAAATGGCGGGAAGCCGTGAAATGAAAATGCATTTATAATTTCATAAATAATATAATTAAAATATTTCCGCAGTTTTAATGTATTTAGATGACACTGAGAAGGTTGGCTTGAACAATCGATAATCCAGTGTTTTACAGGTGCCGAAATTATTATTTCTTATTTTGAAGCCTGTATAAGTTAAGAAGGTATATTTATTATGTGAATCGAGTCTTTATTGTTTTCGTTACAAATTTAACTTGTGTCTGTGTTAATTTTCGCAAACCAAATGTACTGTCTGAAGACATTTTTTAATCACTGTTTATATTCAGCTGATATCAAGTCAGTACCTTAATATATCTTATTACCTTAGAAATTCAGAAATATTGAATTTACGATTTGCAGTGCTTGCTATTTTTTTTTACTTCTGTAACTTATTTCCTATTTTATTATATATTTCGTTCAGTTTATATGTTTTATTTTATATTTTATCTTTCTCTTTCCTCTCTTTAAACATAACATTTAATTGATTTGAATAAAAGAAAGACCACTGTTGAAAAACCAATTGTTAAAATAATCAGTTCAATCATTATCTTTCTTTAGTAAGGTTTATTGATAAAAAAGAAAGAAAAAAAATCACTGTCCTTTTTAATTTTAATAATTTGAATTTGTATGCTATAAAAAAATTCCATTAAGGCCGGCGAACGGCTGGCACATTAATTTTCTCACTAATTTTTCATTAGTGAGTTTTTTATTAGACTATTCATTTTTCTCTTGAGGTACCACTGCGCTTTCGATGAACTTTTTGATTTAGTAATGTCTCCTTCTGTTTAGAGCAGTCCGTGAGATTAGTGAGATGTTTTTGAAATACGATATCCAATTATTAATAATTGTTGAACATTTCGCAACATTGTTATTGAGAATTAAAATAAATTATTAATTAAATATTTTGAAACTTTTCAATCATTAATTTGTGTGTGTGTGTGTGTGTGTGTGTGTTAATTTTCAATCGCTTTTGTTATTAATCTGAATACTGACACATCACTTACTGTCTAACTTTTTAAAGTTAATTTGATTTTTTTATTAATTTTTGAAGGTCCATTGTGATATCTGAGAAAGAAATTTTTATTTTATCCAGATATCATCTCTGAACAAGTTGTTATCATACTATCAGAGAAATTGAAATTTCAAACATGTACTTTGGTAATCAATTCATTATAATTCATTTTTTGGGATAATTACAATAGAAGTAGTATAAAAGCAACTAAACATCAACAGGTTTATGATGTTATCAATAAAAAAAGTTTTATTAATATTAATAAGTACATAACGTATTAAGGATAAAATTTAATGCGTGTGAATAAAGTTATGGACGAATTTAATAAAGCTAACAAATTTTTTTAAGCAAGTGTGTTAGCTTTTTTAAATTTAAGAAAAAAAGTTTTTTAAGCAAGTGTATTTTTTTTTTTTAATTTAAAAAACTAAAAAATGATTAAAAAACATGTAATTGAGAAACCAATGCATTCACTGAGGAAGACCTGTTAAAAAGTTGAAATCTGGTTTAGTTTCTCAATTACAGGTTTTTTTACTTTTTCAAATTTAAAAAAAAAATTAAGCAAGTGTGTTATTTTTTTTTCAGCTCGTCTGAACATAATGTTCTATGTTAGAAAAGAGATTAAAACTCTTTTTGAATTTAAATTTAATTTTTTTTAATATTTTTCTTAATATTAATCTAAATGACTTACATCAAATTTCCCTACAATACAGGGGTAATTATGTAATTACACCGAATAGGACTGGCTAGCATTAAAGAAACAAAAAATAAAAAAAATAGCCATATAGAATAAGTAAAATCTACTAATATTTGTTTATTGTAACTATTCATTAAATGTTTCTTTAAAAGAAAAGACGAAATTTTAGTTAACTTGCTTGTTCAACTTTCAAAATGGCTTTAATTTAGTTTTAATTCGAATATTTATTTAACTTTGTATAGCAATAAATAAATAAGTAATATTAATTAGATAAAATATAAGTTTTTCTTTCTAATCCCGCCTACCGGTAAATGAACATTTTGTTTGGTTGAATGACTAGGACGTTAAATCGCAACCCCCCCCCCCCCCCCCCCCCCCGTCCTTTCCAAATTTGTGGAGAAGGCTCTAGAACTCATAGTCATGTCAAGCAGCTTCAGACATTGTGAAGGTCAATATTTATTCTTACCATGAAGTCACAATCATAACATTATTTAAAATTCATTTTTATGGTTATATAACAGAAAGGTATCATTGTGCGGTATTCAGCTACGGACTATGAACAACACTGTTAGTTGATTGCTACGCAGTTAGATAACAGCCGTCTAATTACATTAGAAAGGAAACGAATAGGAAATTCTTTTGTACAGATATTTTATTCTGTGTCGTATTACATTACCACTGTAAGCCAATCTTTGTGTTATTTTTCATTGATAATATCGACGAAGACCTTCTATAATAAATAAATAAATAAATAAATAAATAAATAAATACAGTTCGTTTTCGTTTACAAGAGCCTTCAGCGCTTTTGCGCATGCATCAGGTCTCCTGCGATTTCTTCCAAAAAGGGGCGAGGAAGATGGGATGTTTACTTTTTATCAGTGTTAGTTTATTAGTAGCTGCGTTCTATTTGCGCTTTTCGGGAAAGAATTATGGAAAGAATAAATACTATTGCAAAAATAACAGGTACTAAAGAAAAACAGGTCTTAAGAAAGTGCCCATCTCAGCGTATCACCCCTTTGCGGGATAGAATCGTCTGTGTTGGCGTGATTCTCGCTTTTCGAAACGACAGTAAATAAATAAATAAGCAGAATATAGTCAATATTGCTGTTGACTCCAGGGACAACGTTACGAAAATCCCGTAGTAACGGAAATTAAAACCTTAATCCTATTGAAGCAGAAACCTACGATAAAATTTGGGTTAAGTTCCCGCCGATGCTCTTCACTACACACTTTCGCTACCCGTTACCAAACAATATTTCGTCAGTCTTTTACATCATTGCGTGCAGAGCTATCGGGATCCATGTGGAAAAAAAACCCATATATAGTGCCGCAAGGATTAAAAAAAAAATTACATAGACAATTTACATATTTATTAAAAAAATACATTAATAATCTTGTAAGGTATAATCAGATTGTTTGTGGCGCATTTATTATATAAAAAAAGAGCTTGAGAGCCACAATCGGCGCCCCTTGATGATCGGTTCTCGTTTGCGGTGCACATATCACACCCTGTATCCCTCTGATTTCGTGACCAGTTCATGTGAAAACTACTTCCCGTAGTGCATTGAAGTTTTTATAAATTAATTACAAAAACAGCGTAAAACACTTAAAACACGTAGAATATTATCATAACGACATGGAGACCTGTTGACAGAAGACTGCACTTCCCTTGGTGGAGCTCGTTTCCACTCAGCACAACAGGCCCCTCAGAATTTGTTAGGCTACTTCTCACGGCCGCGATTGGCGCGAAGAGACAGCAATATGTTGCGAAATAAATTCACTTTTATAGATGCGGATAAGGAAATTGATGGGAAAATAATAAGGATTTACTGTTTGAAGTTAAACTGTACCACTAGAGGCCACGCAGGTCCTGGAGTGCGCGAAAGGTTTAGGCTCCCAGCGATTCTCTGCCGGGACTAGATGAAGTTGGATGATCAATCCGAAATCCCCGAATAAAACTCGACAGAGGGTTGAGTGAACCCTAGAGTCTATCTGGAAGAGAAATAACCGTGAAAAATTCCCTAACCATCCCCTGGATTTGAAACCGGGCTCTTTCAGTCCGCGATCCAACGCCTCAACCCCTACACTATCAGACCCTCGAATTTACTGTTTACGTATTCTTAATTTATTTATTAATTTTATTCTTTGGTAAATTTCGGTGATTTTTAATCGTTGGAAATCAAATCAGTTATATTCGCTTATTGGACGTCGAGTTGTTCAAATCTGGATTTTAATAAAATAGCATTTATTAAATTTGCAATCAAAAGCTTTCTGAAAGCTAAAATTCACAAAGCAAAATTCGCCATATGTTTTATTTAGTAACGAGCTTTGTCACCCGCGTTAAATTCGGCCCTTCTCAGTAATGTTCGGTTTTCGTCGTGCGGCCAAGCCGCCCCGTCGCACCCGTTGGTTGACTTTTATGCTTACTGCTCCGCTCCTATTGGTCGTAGCGTGATGTTATATAGCCTATAACCTCCCTCAATAAATGGGCTATCTAACGCTAAAAGAATTTTTCAAATCGGACTGGTAGTTTCTGAGATTAGCGCATTCAAATATACAAACTCTTCAGCTTTATATATTGGTATAAGACAGTGTTTCTCAACCTTTTAGTACTTGCGACCCAATTTTCAATCACAACTCTCATCGCGCCCCCCCGAAAAAAAAAAAACCTCCAAACCTATCTGTTCAACCAAAAAAAAAATACCTCATCTAGTTTTTTAATAAGATTTTTTCATCGATATGCTCGCGCCCCCCCTTTAGTTTTATCGCGCCCCCCTAGGGGGGCGCGCCCCACAGGTTGAGAAACACTGGTATAAGATAAGGTGATACAATTTATCTATAATTAATATGTATATAATTTAATTTAACGTTAATAAAGGTAAATAAACAATAACGTAAAATATGGTGTTTCATATTGTTAATCAAATACGAAGAAATATGGACGACTGTTTATTTTCAGTTCTTCCTATCGGTATCTTGAAAACATTTTACTTAATGTTTTATTTTACTTAAATATTCCTTATATAAGTAGAGAAAAAGTGTTGTAAGATCAGCAGCTAATCTCAACAAATCACTTAATTGATCTTCTCACTGTTGAGTTAATCTGTCTTGCATTTGACATTTATTGTTAGCGCTGGTATTTTTTTTTTCTTGTTTTTACATATTGACTTTCAAGGGCAATCACGACTCAGTAAGCATACCTCCAGAAGTCGGTTGGTCGGAACTTTGATATGATGGAATTGCAGAATAATCGGCATAAATCAAAATTTAATAAATTTGTAGGGGTATTTAAATCCCTATTGTTTCAGCTTAAGGTGAGGCGTAAATCACTTTGGATGATTTGGAAGTCTAAGTTTAAATCGATGTTAAAAATACAACTAAAAATCTGAAAATTTAAAATATGACAGTTTAAATAGGAATGAATCATATTCTCCTATTCTTGATTTTTATGTAATTGAATTAATTATATTTATACTCAAAACAGGCTTATTTTTCGAAAGAATTTGCATTGTATTAAATTATTTTAGCTTAAAAAAGCTCCCATTTCTTATTTTATGAATAAATAAAGTAATAATCTATTCCCTGAATTCAAAATTTTCTTTACTTTCCAAATAGTTGAATGTAAAAAAAATAAAAACCATAAATTTGATAGTTTCGAATTATGTTTTTATTTTTTTTAAATTCAGCTACAGTAGAACCTCACTATAACGGACTAATAGGGACTGAAGGTTGTCCGTTTTAATGAAAGTCCGGTTAATAACAAATAATTCTTATAGCGGTGTAATGCAGTAGGGTGTACATCAATGAAAGTACAATAGTTAGCTATAAAAAGTATTTATTATATATAAAAAAAAACCACCCTTCAACATAGTACGTTGAATTGAAAAAGATATGTACATATACGCTGCATTAATCTTTAGAACAAGAAGGTCCTGGTTCATGTTGATTGCTTACATTCATTGGTTTGAAAAAATAATTTATTTTCTGCTGGGTTTGTTTGTTGCTTATTTCTTCAGTTAATAACTGACGGAGGTAAGTGTTCATAATATGAAAACTCATTTTCATTTGCCGATTGTTCAACCTATTGAATAACAAAATTTACATTCACCTTAATTGTAGGCGGCCAAATTTTTTTAAAACTGTCCGTTATAAGCGACGTCCGTTATAATAGGGTCCGTTATAAGGAGGTTCTGCTGTATTGGGAAAATAAAGGAAATTTTGAATTCAGGGCATAGATTATTACTTTATTTATTCATAGAATCAGAAAACGAAGCTTTTTAAAGACAAATACTTCAGTACATTCTTTGGAAATATCAATGAACGTAAATTCTTTGGAAGAATTAGCTGGTTTTGAGCTTAAATGTAATTAATTCTGTTATTTAAAAATCAAGAATAGAAGAATATGATTCATTTCTGTCTTGTTTTAAATTTTTAGTTGTATTTTTAACACTTACAGAATGATTTGAACTTAGACTTCCAAATCTACCTAACTGACTTACGCCCCATTGAAAAGCCTCTTAAAACCTACAAAACGAAATGATGTTTAAATTCAAAACAAACAATAAAAGCCGACATTATTAGGCACTTTTTTTAATTATTCCTCGGTATTTTCTGAAATTTTGAATCCTTTATCTTCCTAATTTTATTACATTTTAGTACGATACTTTAAAAAAAAGTTAGTCTTATTCTCCATTTTTTTTGGCCATTGAGCATTATGATGATATAAAAGGTCGTTTACTTTTGTACAGCTATTTTTTTTTCCACATCGTCTGCTGATAAAGTAACTAAATTAAAAACTTTAATGTTGAAGGCGACTTTTAAAATGAAAAGTTAAATTGCATTATTGTTCATTACCTGTCTTGACATAACATGCATGAGAAGTTCACACGTTTTAAGAAAAAAAAAATAGCCTTTAGGGCGGAGAGTCGAAAATTTCGTTATGTAACTTTGGTTTTATGACTTGCGTGCTTAAGGGATATTCAAACAGAGTTTTGTCAACAGTCAAGAAAAGGGAAAACTCAAAGAACTGCTTTTGTCTAGATTGTCGTTCTTATTTTGTTTTCTTTGTAAAAGTTTAACGTTTTTACAGAGAAAGAATGCAGAAGTTTCCTCGAAAATCCGGAAAATCAAAACTATAACAGATTTCATTTACATCATTGTTATTTTGATTTGTTTTAATTACTTTAGAAATACAAAAACTTGAAACATTAGAAACAGGAGTAAAGAAAATACACATTTCAATTCACGCCTTTGAGTTATGGTGAATTGAGTTATGTAGGACAGCTGTTTCGTCTTTATTAGGACTCATCAGCTAAATATATCCAAATTTGACAATCAACTCAAAGGCCTGTTTTTCATGTTTCAATTTAATTGTACGTTAAACTGCCGTATGCAAAAAGTTCAATAAATGCTGTTCTTTAGTCTGAGGAAGAGAGCCGTTTACTTCGGGCTTCTCGAAACATGTCATTTTATTAAATATGTATTTTGTGGTATTAATCGCATTATTATTGTTATTTCCCGCACATTAATTATCTTCATCAAAATAAACTAGCTTGCATCTGTTCTTTATTCTAATACTTTCTGTAATTTTGCATTTGCGATTTATTTAATTGAAATTTGAATTAAAAAATCAAATAAGAGTAAGTAAGTGTGAAGATAAATGAATTAACTTATTTAAGAAAACTGAAGTCAAATTTAAAAAAAAAATGAAGCGTTTTTATTTAAATTTGAATTCTTATTACAGTTATTATTTCAGTAAATATTGTAATTCAATTTTTATTTAATATCATTATTGCAGTTTATTAATTTTCAAATTCTATTTTAATTTGATGTAAGGTCTGTTAAGTTAAAATTTGAATAGCTGAAAGTAGTAAATAACAATTCTCCTTAATTCATTAAAGAAAATAAAATAAAAATAATTAATATTTAAATTTGAATTTAATATCTTAATAAATAAGTCGTCTGTTAGTAATTATATTAATAATAATAATATATCATTAATATTAATAACAATATTTATTTATTATTATTTAATAACATTAAATAAATTGCTGTTACTTGCAATAACAGAAATGGATTTTTTCCTTATATAATGATTCTGCTTTTAAATTAGTAAATTTTAGAAAATTACAGTTTAAAAAAAAAACAAAAAAAAACTAATCAATTGTTAAAAGACTTCGGGAAATCCCATTCATTTGATTTAAAAATTAAAAAAAAAATCAATAATGATAATAGTTCAAACTGCTTATTAAGGATTACGAAACGAATGTGATATGTCTGTGTAACTGTTGTCAAGTAATGCACATAAAATACGGGAAAGCCTGAATGGGAAAACCCGTAATTGAATTCTAATCACAAATCAGTGAAGAAATACTGCTCCAATATTTCTACTGCAGCAAATATTCGGCTCTTTTGAAGGTCATCATTTTTTTAATTTTTTTTTATTGAAAGGAAGGTCATGAAACTAAGATATAATGAGCCATTAGTTTAATAATGATTAGCTATCATACAACAGTTCAAAAAGCCAAAAAAACAAAACAAAATGAGATACATAGATAGATTATTAAAACGGTTCAGAAGGTTCTTTTAGTTTCTTTAATTCATCATTTTTGTTATTCTTTGCAGAAATAATTAGATTTAATGTTTTTTTTTTTGCCGGTTGTTGAATGAGAAGTTGTATTTAATTATTAATAATTTATTTAAATTGCTTTTATAAGAATTATTTCATTTCATTTTCAAATTATTTTTCTGATTCATATCAATGGACTCATAATCCGGTAAATTTCACATTGAAATCCAGATAGCGGTTGCTAGATCTTGGGGAATGTTTATATATCATGGAATGAGTGGTGACTTTTGAAGGTCAGGAATCACTCCTCATTATCTTCTTTTCTACTGCAGCTGATAAACATATTTGAAGGTGTATTTTGAGGGTTTTGGTTTGTTGCCTTCTCTTCCTGGCGCTGTCATTTTTTCTCTCCGTTGCTAAACTCTTCTTCAGGAAGTACCTGCCACTGCTTCTCTTAAATTTTATCATCTGAGTTGCATTTCTTTACTTCAGACATGATTTACTACGTACTCTAACAGAAACTTAATACTTTAACTATTAATACTTTAATAGTAAAGTTAAGACTCATCAAACCCCTCTGTCTATGTGTATGTCCGTGTGTACGTATTTCTCCCATCCCAAATAATTTCTGAACTCCTTGAAACCTCAAAGGAGCGCAGACTTTCTTAACTTTTATATCTGAATTCTTTTCCAAGTGGGTTCTCTTCGAGATATTAGCGTGAGAAAGCGATAAAAATTTCTACATAAGCTAAACAGGGGCCAGTCAATGTCTTAAATAATGGATATTAATCTTTTTAGATACTCCATTAATTATTGTGTGGTTTTAGTATGATTAAAATTAATCGAATTTAGACAATTTAAGTAAAAAATCCGGATTTAATAAGTTACTTGATTTTGCTTAATTTAATCTTTTTTTTTTCCTCAGTATATTTTGTAATTTGAAAACATCTCTGTCGGTCATCTAACGTGTATTTCCCATAGGCAACCACCTTGATATTTGTGAATAGTATTTGTTAATAATATTTTAATAATAAATTTTGATATTCAGTCCTCCGAAGTCAAAGTTTGTTTTAGCTGAAAAGCCCAAAATTTACGAACGTTATCCATGAAACAACTTTGAGGTCCCGTCCCGCTTTGAAGCTCCGCCGCCTAAAAACCCATGAACAGACGTCGACATTGTTGTTACTTATTTGTAGTTACACTAATGCCCTAAAACTGTACAAAGTTTGTGGCAAAAGCTGTAAAAACAAGGTCAGGATAAGGGTTTGAAGATAGAAAAAACTGCAAAAAGTTGAAATTTGTACCGGCCGCGATTTTGGAATGGTTTATCCGATTTGGCTGAAATACAATACCAGCCGGGTCCCTAATGGTGTTTAGCACCCATAAAAGTTTTAGCTGAAAAACTCAAAATTTACGGCAATTATTTACGTCACAACTTGCCCCCAACTTGAGGTCATGCCCGACTTCTAAGGCCCACCCCCCAAAAACCAGTGAACAGATTTCGAATTTTTTTTTTTTTAATTATTTGTAGTTCAAGCAATACCCTTTTAAAATCTGTGGCAAAAACTCTAAAAACAATATGACCATAATGTTTTGAAAACAGGAAAAAAATCGTCAAAAACTGGAAATGAAATATATGTATATATTTTTTTTATATATGCCATTGAAATTCGTCTTCTCAGAATATATATCAATATATCGTGGGAAGAAGAATTTGAATGGCCTATATATTCGTGATCTATAACCCCTGATCGGCTTTTATCACAAGGTCCTGGGGTCATTTGTTCTTAGTAAAAAGGCAGAGATGGTGAGGAGCGAAACTCGAGTCGCGAGTCTCTCCTAAAATATTTTACTAAAATGTGTTGTTTTGGTCCAAATTGTTTCGTTAATTTATAAAATGCGATGTGGTTGTTATCTTAAAATTTCCCGTTAAACACTATTATTACTTAGTGAAAAGGAGTGATTAAGCCATTAAAAGAAGAGAAAAGAAGTTAATTAGAAGAAGCACACATAAAATTCCCGTTAAAACCGACCCATCTTTTCTCAGATGTCCAATCTGACAACACACGTTACATTTTTGAGAAACCGGTTGTTTTGATGGTACTTTTTTACGTGCTTATTTTAATTAAGTGTATAGGCTTCTTTTCTCTTCTTTTAATCACTTTATCCATGCAAAGTAAACATTTTTGGTAAAAGTTTTACAACACGGTAACAGCCGACGTTGGAGTATTTTTCAGATGTATGAAAAGATGGCGGTATTTGCACTATTTTTAAGATCGATATAATGAATGAGAAAACCCTCGTTACCTGTTAATAGTAATTTTTAAAATTTATCAGTATGAATATACTGGAGTGGATGTAACCTCAACTTACCTAACCTACAGCTGATGGTCACAGATGATTCGCTCTGGCGCTGTAGATGCGTCGCGCCAACAGCTTGAACTCTTAAGATGTAAATTGTTTTTGTGTTAATTTAATCATTTTTGCCTAATTATCGTAAGCCGTCATTTTCCCTGTAAATAAAATAGAATGATGGAAGCTTGGGTGAAAACGATGGAAATCTTGTATCCTTGCGCAGAAGTGGTAAAAAGGCAGCCGGTGATGTATCCTTGTGACAAAATTGATTGGTGGTACCGTATTGTAATCATTATTCAAATTTTTTATTTAATTTTGCGTAAACTGTTGTTTACTAAGTTCACAATATTTTAAGCAAAATCATACATAAAGAAGCAGGAATGGGGAGTATTGAAGCCTCATCAACATTGGACAAAGGACGAGTTTCATTAAGAAAACAAATGTAAACAAGTATGTTGTAAATATCTTTTAGCACCAATATCTAGTTCTCTTCATATCATTCCTGCAAGCATTATCTTACGATGAAAGAATATCGAGAATATAATAAGAATATCGAGAAGAATTTTGATTGCCTGATTTCATTTTGAATCGTTGTTTTAGGCTGCTGTCAATAGAAGAAGCTTCTTTTTTCTTAAAAGTTAACTGACCATATCAATAAACATGTTGAACTAATCAAACTCATTTATTAAATATTATTATTAAGTTTTATCTATTAAGTACCAGCTTAAAGTACCCGGCGTAGCCCGGGGATGGTGTTGGGGTGGAGAGTCCTGTTTCTCCCCTTCTCCACAACCCTATCATATCAAACCTTCCCCAATTGTTGCAAAACAATATTGTGTAGTTCCCATTGTCGCCATCAAGTGCAATGTACCGCTATTTTAGAGATTTCATCACTTTTCTTTAAATATAGACTATCTTGAAATCCGGTTAACCATCCCCATGGGCCACCCGGAAAAAGTAATTCTAACTGGTAAGATCTAGTAAGAGATGAAGACGACGCGACGCCGGGATTCGACCCCATGTGCTGACGTATCGGCCTGTTGGGAGACAGCCGTCTAAGCCACTCCGGCACAGCTCAACGAAATTAGTTGATATTAGTGATTGCCTTACAATGGCGATTTTCAAAATTGTATTTATAGAAATAGCAGAAAAAAAAAAGAACAGTTAAGTCCAAATTTCCTACAGTGTGAAAGCCAGAATTGAGTACTTAAGGAAAAAGTTTGGAGTAAGCATTTTCAAGACATATTATTTAATTAAAAATGTAAAATATATAAAAAAGAAATAAATCAATAAACAACAAAGGTTTAGTAGCTTACAGCGTCTCTAATTGTTGCATTTATCAAGCAGGAAAGTGTAAAAAAAATTTGACGACCTATATTTAGGTCATAAAAATCAGTGATCTATTTCAACCAGTAAATGGCCTGTGTATATCCGACTTTTGAGATCACACTTTCATACTGGAACATAATTTTCGTGTGGGTCCTTATTGAAAAATCAGATCAACAGGTGACAAAATTTCGTGTAAATAAGATAAAATATCTCGATGTCTCATAATTCATATTAATCCACATTAATCCTTGATTAATTCATTATCATTTCTTCGATATTAATATAGCTCATCGAATTTAGTTAAGTGTAAAATTTAATGAATTTTCGCAGTTAGAAAATTTGAAGATTTTTTTTTTCAATTACCGGTATTTTTGAAATAGAAATTTTTAATCTATTTTTATTTGATGTAATGAACGGTATTTCTTTTTTTTTTTTTTTTTTTTTGTTTTTTAACCTTTTTTTTCCCCCGAAAAAAGAAAAAAGTAAAGTAATTTTGAAAATTTTAAAATAAAATATAGAAAGCTTCAGAGATTTACGTTGTATTTTGTTTTTCTAAAATAGAAAATGAGTTCTTTATATTCTTTGAATATTTATCTTTTTTTAAAAAAAATAAATAAAAAATAACAGGGTAATTAATGCTTTTTAGATAGTGTCAAAAGCAAAGCGGCCCCATAATATGCACAATTTTATAAACACAATTTTATCGGAAGCGATCAGATCGTGGTCGGCGATATGCTCCAACATTTCTTTCTCGTTCTCTGTCTCTTTTCTCAGACTTTGAGCGAGACCGCAAGCATGAAGCTTCTCGCGTTGCATCCGTTTTTCTGCAAGTAGAGACATTTTTTCAATTTCAATCGTAGTAAACGCAACAAGTATGCCTTTTGCAATTACATTTATAATAATAAGGAAATTAAAGCAAATATCAGAGTTCTTGGATTGTGGCAAACCACTCCTTAGGGGGGGGGGGGTCAGGGAGTGGTCCTACAGGTCTGATTTTTTGGACAGGTCACCTACTTTTGATGCTGAATACAATGGTGAAGGTTTCATTCTAATATCTCTAACCGTTTGGCCACTACAGAGTGTGATATTCAGCACAAAAACAACACCAATAGCGGTTCCCTTTTTTTTACAGGCAAGCTGTAATAAAACGGCCACTAAAAACCTACATAAAACCATATATTAAATTTGTTTCTTTCCTTAAAACCATATAAAGAAAGAAACAAGAATCAAAAACCAAGACAGTCTTGAATAAAACTTCAATTCTTTGAGTTTATCATCAGAGGAATCGGGAACGGCCGTTTCGTACTTTTTGGGGATTCATCAGCCTGTTTATTTGTTGGGGAGTTTATTTATTTTCGGGAGCGAAGGTGACTTCCACTTATGCTCATGCCTTTCCAGGTTTATCATCGAGGAGACGGGATCGGGCTGATGAGTCCTTCTGATGATAAACTCAAAGGCGTGAATGTTTATTCATGTGTAACCCTTGATTTTTGATTCTTCAATATCGTTTTACTGACTTACACACGCATACGTCAATAAATAAATTGATGATTTGATTCTGCTTTTTTTTTTCGTTTCCTTTTGATTTCGTATAAATTATCTTTACAGAATCTAGGTAAGTAGGTGAGACAATGACCTAATTAAGATACAGTTTGATCATAACTTTGACTCAGATGCAGTTGTTTAGATCTTCCTGATACATCCAGTGTTTTTCCTGGTTATATCCAATATATCGGTACTCATACTATCGTTTTAAAATGAAAGAAATGCTTTCAGCCTATTTTCTGGGCTCACAACATTGTCGTTTCTGTGTGTAAATCGAGGATTTCTGTAATTCTCTACTATTTTGAACCAATGAACGATTCTCCTTGAAATTCAGCACCTTTGAAAGTTTTTTTTTTTAAAAAAAAACAAACTATGTATCCATGCTATCACATTATTTGATTCTATACAATCAGTTTTAGACGAACTAAGAAACGCGTCTTCTTAGAATCAGACAAGCAATTAATGGACAACAGACTATTTCTGCTTTAAATTTTTTAAGATTTTACAAAAGTAAATTCAAATTTTTAGGATTTTTTTTTTGTTTCTAAAGTTATCCCAAATACAGACAAAATAAGATCGAATCACAAAGTTTACAAATCATCATTGTAGATGCGACAATAAAAATTAAATTTTTCACAGGAATCTACGGAACCGGATTGTGTGGTTTTTCTGAAAAACGGATGTTTTGTCTGATGTTTGTTTATAGACAATCGCTTTCCTAAGAAGAAAGGAACAACAGTGTCTGTGCTTTGTAAAGGATTTCCGCTGAAAAGAAGAACAACTTTAACAGATTTGTTTTTATGTAAATACCAATTCTGTCTGTTTTCAATTGTTACATTGCAAATGTATATCGATGACAAGTTTAGACGAAGGGCTGAAATATATAGCTTTGAAAAAAATTTGCCACTCCCCCCAAAAAATGTGTTCTTTTTATTTTTAATAAAATTCTAAATCCTACCTACGTTCCTGGACAATTAATTTTATCGATATATGTGAAAAGTTTTGAAAAAAGTCATGAGTCATTCAGGACAATTAAAAAGTAAAAGTGATCCCTCTAATGAACTCCAATATAATACAGAATTCATCTACTGTTCAGCTGCAGGCAATCAAACAATACAAGTATATACGCACCGTCAACAATTACCGGAGAACAAAGTCAAGCTTTTGTTTGCCAGTCATTTGTAATTACTTCATTCATGTCGAGAAACGTCTTTAACGACTCTTCATTTCATCGCTGAGGGCGAGCTTCTGCATCTAATACTCGTCTGGCCTGCGTTTTTAGTAGGGTAAAAAAAATCAATATAGACTTAAAAAAAATCAACATTGAGCTCTGTTTTTTTTTTTTTTTTTTCCTCTGGCTCTTCTCTTATTGCGTCACACACAGAGAGGGAGTGATAAGAGATATTCAACAGATAGAGCACATGTTCAAGTTTTTTTTTGTACATTTCAGAACTGTGAACTACAATAATGACGGCAACTGGAAACCCGAAGTACGCAATCCTGGCTAATGCGAAAGCAGTGGGTCATTGGCTGTTGCGGCGTTTAACAACGATTGCCTCTGCCGCTCGCCAGGTGGTGTTGTTGACAACTGGGCGTTCACAGGTGGGAAAACGCTTACTGTTTTAGAATATCATGCAACCAGGTCGCTTAAATTGATCATACTATTTTCGAATGGAATTCTTGGCATTTGGTATTTCTGAAATTTGGTGCGGAAAACACGCTGCATCGCCGTCACCGGCCTGGTTGCGTGATATGCTAAAACACAGTATGCATTTTTCTCACCTGTGAACCCGCAGTTGTCAACAACACCATCTGGCGAGCGGCAGAGGCAATCGTTGGTTATACGACGCAACAGCCAATGACCCACTGCTTTCGCGTTAGCCAGGACTGCATACTTCGGGTTTCCAGTTGTCGTGTGATTAATACAGGTCGTAGTTCACAGTTCTGAGGTATACAAAACAAACTTGAAAATGTGCTCTATCCAACTGTACCATTCGTCGCATCATAACTACAATAGCGCTTTTACATGAAATTTTTGAAATCGTTCAAAACATTTGGAGCATTCCCATTCTAAATTCTTAGATATGAATTTCTAGGAAGCACTCTGTGCTGGTATTCAAAAATTGGAAAACCAATTACATTCTTTCTTATTTTAGAATCGGTTGAAGTGAAGTGTTTAATCTTGTTTTAATTGAGCTTTGTTTTCTACTTCAGTCAATTAAATCTCTTTTTTTGTTTCCTGCTATTTTGTCAGTCGGTCAAAAGGAAGTCCTTTTACCACGTGTCGTGATAACTCGTGCGTACACATTGTTAATTTGTTTATTTATCTGCTGTTAAAATCCTGGATTGGATGATTCATCGGCTGGAAATGAAAAGAGGAATTTTGCTGACGTTGGTTTCTTTGTTTTTCTGGAAACAAAAACAAATATCCTTCACTTAACGCTGTCTCTTAAGAGGTATTAGATTAAAAAAAAAAAAAAAAATCTTTTGTTTTATTTTCTCTTTTGTTAGAAACTGAATAGAAAATATAAGATATTACAGGTGGGTCTTGTTAACTGAAATAGTAAATCGCTTGTTCAATTCTTCATGATTATTTCTCCTCTAGTGCTCACTCAGCATTCTGTGAAAACGAAGATTAAATTTCTTATCTTAGGATTAAAGCCATATCTGTCGAATCACATCTCAACTACGATTCCGTTTTCTCGGTGTTGCAGACTTTATCTCCAATGCTGCTAATGAGGTTAACTTTAATTTTTGTGAGGTTACTTTGCTTTGAATAGCAGAGGAGGAGTTTTGAAATGGGCTGATTTAGAATACTTTGAGAAATGCTTCTGATTGAGATTGTGACATTAATTGTTAGTGATCTGTTCATCTTGGATCTATTTGATTTATTTAGGAAATAATTTCGTGACGTAGCGTATTATACTGAATATCCTGTTTTATATAACATACAAAACAAGGTAGGGAAAGCTATTAGTAAACCAATCACAATTCTTCGCAACGACTTCTGATAAGAAAATACAATTGATATTGCTTTAATTTCCTTATTATTATAAATGTGATTGTTGCACATGCAAAACACGCAATTGTTGCGATTGTTGTGATTATTGTGCTTGTTGATAATTTAATGAGATTTTAATGATACTTGTCTATGGGACAGACAAAACGGGAATATTAGTTTGCTGATCTTATCAGCAGACTAAAAAAATAAATAAATAAATAAATAAATAAACATTGTAATTTGGAGAACGGAAATTAGAGTTACAGATTCTGTAAGGAATATACTGTATATAACAGTGTTTTCCAACACTGCTATGTGCTATGCCCCACTTAAGCCTTTCTAAAATTCTTATGCCCCCCCCCCCCATTACTATTACTTATTGCCCCCCCTAATAATAATAATAATAATAATATTACCATCAAAACATTATTACCATGAAGTGTATATATTTGTTACTCACTTTAATTATTATAATTTATATACAATTACGATTTTTCATAATTTAAAGAAATAAGAAACAGTATAAATGTAACAGTTCTTAAACAGCAAATCAGTTTTATATATCGTTACGGTTAAAATGTAGCATAGTTATTATTGTATATAAGAAAAACAGATACCGGTATATAATGTCATATTTTATATCATTCAATTCCTCTATATTTTAAAAACAAGAAATGAAATCTGCGCATTTGCACTGAAAATGGAAAAACGACCCTGACCCCTCAAATAGGTTCATAGAATTTTCGAATTGCTCCCCTTAACAATCATATTGCCCCCCTGTGGGGCGTGGGCCCCACGTTGGGAAACAGTGGTATATAATGATACTGTAATAGGTATCAGAAGTTAATAGGTCAGAACCTATTAACTTTATCTTAGAAGTCTTAGAAGACTGCTCAATTTTTTTTTTTTAACTATTCAATGGTTTTAATAAAAAAAATAATATTAGAATTATCGTGTTTTTAGGATTCGTGCCTTTCATAGATGATGTCAATATCTTATCCCAAATTGAATTTGTTCCTTTATAATATTATAGTTTTGATAAATCATTTTATTAAAATTATAAATTTTCATTTGTTTCTTTACTATTCTAATTTCGACTTTTTTTTAGCTCCTTATATTTAAATTATCTTACAATAAATGTATCAGATATTCCAATATTAGTTTGAATATCATGTAATGTCAGTATTGCTGGAAGATTGAGTACTTAAATAAAATAGTAGCAAACTTAAGGTAATAATATAGAAATAGATAGAAGTTAAACATTAATCTCTAAAGCTACAGAGCTCTGGTGCTGCTACCAAAAGAAAACTGAGAATATTAATAAATATATACTGACAAATAATAAAATTTTGAACTTGAAAAAGTACATTGGTTGTAGTTTCCATTAAATTATTTTTGTTAAACAAAATTTTTGATAAACAGCCATTAATATTTTCCATTTCTACATTACATTGTCGTCGGGAGCGTTCGGATTCCTTATGCAGCGATCCCTTTTGAATCTTAAATCTTAATCTTAAGATTGAAAAGGGATCGTTGCATAAAGGATCCGAAAGCTCTCGACTACAATATAATGTATTACAGCCATTTTTAAAAACAATTTTTAATAAGACATGGTGTGTTTTATTTTTGCTTTTTAGAAATATATAATAAAATAAAAAATATTTTTTATTAGTCTCGGTAACCCTTGCTTAGTCCTCAAAATGTTTTCAATTAAAAGTTTTCAATTATATAAGGTTTTGACAATTATTTTATTTTTTTTAATCAAAATACTTTGTTTTGTCATACAAATAGTCATGGTTAAAATTTCAAAAACATTACAAAAAAAAAATACCGTATGTAAATCGAGTATACTGTTTAAACTTAAATACTTTGAAATTTTGAATAAGAAAATCGATCTCGCCCAGCTGGATTTTAGGTTATGGCTGCCAGAAATGAAGCCTATTCTTTATCTTATTTTGATAATTGAAATATAAACACGGGATACATGTATTTGTGATCAACGACCTCTTTTGCAATTTTGACGTAAATTGACAAGCTCAGATGTTGAACAGGATCAGCTTTTCAAAATGCTCAGGATAAACGTTTTTCTATTTTTTTTTTTTTAAACAACATAAAGGACTGTCGTTGCTACTAATCGACAGTGTGGGATGGTTGAGAACACGAAACTAATAGTATATGGCTTTTTTTGAATTTGATAATGTATTAGTGTAGGTTATGAAACATTTGTATATTAGTCTGGTTTTTTTTTTGCGTGAAAAAAAGCACTTTCAGTTGTGTTTTGTGAAAGATACAATCTAATATTAATTTCCCTGCCTGTTTTCTAAAGATCCAAAGAGTGACTTGACATTTACAAAGGAACACGAGTTAAGAATTTCGTCTTCTATAAACGACGATTCGATAGGCCTTGTCTACCTTTCAACAATGTGGGGAATTCCCCTGACAATCGTATTCAGTAACTTCGCCCACAGTCACATTAGGACTACTTGTACTTCAATCTTTAAAACTATTTATTAATTCTATTGGCTCTTTCAATAAAAAAATTAAAAAAAATTTTATAAAATTCCAAAATCCGACAGGCACGAAATAAAGGCTATTTATAGTATGTCATTTATTAAAGGCACCAAATTCGAACTATAGAATACGACGTCTATCAATCATTCTTCCTAAACAAGGCTTTACAGAAAACCATTAAGGCGTGTTTATAGGAAAATGAATAGATCAGCATTAACTGTTTAATGGTATTTATGAAGGAAGTAAGCTCCATTTATTCCTTTTACCTACTATTTCCTCCTAATAGTAGGTGGCAACAGAATGACGTCAATCTGTTTGTAAAGTATACGCAAACAGAATATGTAGTACTAATTTAAGTAATATTTATAGTATGTTCTTAAAAGCATTAAATAAAAGCTGTTGAAGCTATTTATTTATGTATTTTTTATTTATTTGTTTGAATGAATGAATATTTTTTTTTTTTAAACCGATGTAGTTTAACATCGGTTACATAAGTTTATACTTATGACATTAAACAATGCTTCATAGTAAACAATGCTGATATTAAAAAATCTGTTACCTAAGTTTTACCTGTATTAAACAATAGTGATATTAAACAATCGGTTATGTAAAAGAATAGGGAAATGACACAGAATATATATATATATATATATATATATGAATATATGAACTTTCGTTGGTGAGTGTTTCGGACGGACCGTTTCGTTCTTTTCAGCAGCCAAACCCACTCACCAGACGAAATGCCCAAACACTCACCAATGAAAGCTCAGATATTTTCTTTTTTTTTCTGTGTCCTTTCCCTATTCTTTTCTATTAATTTGAGGCACGTTAATCTTAGTTTAAATCGGTTATATAAGTTTATATATACGATAGTAAACAATGTTTCATTCTTTGAATTTGAGATATTCTTTTAGATCAGTAGTTCTTAATGTTCAATGATGCTCTCGCCTTTTTAAACCTCAAGTAGCATCTCTGATCAGAAATTACGTCACTTCTTTAAACCTAAAACAAAGAATGTATTTTTGTCTTGATATCACTGTAAAGAAACAAAAATGTGAAAAATTATATCAATTTTATTGGTTTAGTAATTTTCTTAGAAATAAGATAATAACATTGAAAGTGTTCATGTGAAGTTAAGGTAATAAATATATTATATAAATTTAGATTAGAAATGTTAAGCTTACTTTCGAAATTCCTTATTTTATCATCAGATTTGATCCAAGTTAAATAAGAAGTTAACATAAGAAGTTAAATAAAAAGCATTTTTCATAAATTCTAGTAGGAAGAAGGTTTTACAGTCTACTGATCATTGACGTCATCAGAATGGAAGTTCCAACTTTGTTTTGAATATTTAGTCATGCACTACTGAATGTTAAGAATGGCAAGTAAATAAATAAATAAATAAATAAATAATATCTAAATTAATCCAGTATGAAGCAGTATAAGCAGTGACATCGAAGAAAAACAAGAATGGAATAAACATTATGTATTCAGTCAAGTAATTGTTAATATGAAATCTTTTTTTTTTTTTTTGCGTAACTGTTAAGAATTTTCTAAATTTTTATAAGATTTTTTTTTTAATATTTACTATTTGAAGTCACTAACTTTTTTTAGATTATGATACTAGGATCGCTTGCTTTAAATGACTTCTATGCGAACAATTTCCTATATACAATGAAAACTCGATTAACCGTCACTATCGGAACCGGGACTGTGACGGTTAAGCGAATAGACGGATAACAGAAATTTCAAATAATTTATGTATAGCAACGAAATTTCAATGCTGGTTTGGAACGAAAGGCAAACAATAAATTAATACAAAGAAAATCGATAACAAAAAGATACCGTCAAACACCAAACAAGTAATAATACAAGTAATAATAATAATAATAATGGAAACATAAAACAGTACTAGATAATATGTTAAAGCTGTAATCAATCATCTTCTTCTGTTTCTTCGAGGCTCGAGCTTTTTTTCGCGGCAATGTCCAGTATTTACGGAGAAGTAGGTTTTCCGAACGATGACGGATAACAGAGAGTGACGGTTAATCGAGTTTTCACTGTAATTTAGTAAGTAATACAAACTAAACACAGTCTTAATGTTATACGAGATATTTTAGACAAATTCAACTTTAATAAATAAAAGTACTAAAATTTTTGCTTTGTAAAAGACTTCCAAGTATTATATTGTTTTCATGCCAAATAAAGAGATGTGGCTTCCAACAATTCTAAGTTTTTAATTTAAAGTTGTTTCCTTCACATTTGCAATAAAAATAAATAGCGAGCAGAAAGAATTTCTTTAGTACTTGTAAACGACCGGAGTTTTCGTAATCCTAGCGTCGTTTTGAGATAGATTGATGTCATCCGGTTAATTTGTAGTCATCTGCTATTAAGGAGGTTAGATGGATTGGATGCATTTTATTTCCTCGATAAATTCTCTCCAACAATTAACGCTGATCTATAGTTTGCCCTCTTAATGTTTCCAAAGTCTAAGTGGAGAATGATTTATCGAAAGATGTTATTTGCTTATTCAACTCAGAATAAAACAAATAAACGTTGTTTCTAACAACACTTTGAACGTAGCTAGAATTTCTTCAATTCAATCCAATGAAACGAGAAAGAATTCTGCTTTTTTCTCAAACATATTGTGAAGGAAAGAATCTTTTTTTAGAATTGAAGAGCCTTCAGATGCAGTCGAGTAAGCAAGGGCTTAGTCCTGAATTTAGATTCCAAGCCTAGGGCTGAAATTTATAAATACAATTAGTAAATGAGGGAAAACAAGAGAATGGACAAGGGGTCATTCCATATCAAATCATCCAGAAATTTTAGGAAATGTCACCCACCCTCACAGAAAACTTTGAAATTTGGTATAATTGAAGTTTACCTATATATATGAACATTTCCAAAATTTAAATGTTGCAGGTTAAGTAATTTTTCAGTAATGGTCTCAAGAAGTTATATGGATCCAGGAACTCAGGTGTTCCATGGACGAGCTCCTTGATAATTTAAAAATAAAATAGTTCCTTTAGTTTTTGCAGTAGAACCTTGATTTTTTTTTAAAAATTAAAGAGGAATGTTTATATTTTTATGTTCATGCTCCTTTTATTGAGTAATCATAAGTTTTTTTTTAGAAAAAAAATGTAAATAATTTTTTTCAAATAAATTCGATACCTGGGCATTATATTTTTTTTTAAGGTATTGCTCCATCATAGATTCCTTTGAAAATTTTACAATATTATTATAAATCTTTTTTTAAGTCACAAAAAAAATCAGTTTGTAGAAATGATGGGAAGTGTAGAAAAAAACGCTATATTAAAAAAAAATTAAATTGATAATTTCTGACTATCATGCCACCTGTAAAGTGAGCACCATAAAAAATACATATGAACAGAAGCGTCTTGTTTTAAGTAATTTAGCTGAAATGTATTCTCTCTATAAAAAGAAGCATCCTGAAGACAAAGTAGGATTTTCAAAATTTGAATCTCTTCGACCAAAACAGTGTATTCTCGTAGGATCATCAGGAACACCTACCGTATGTGTCAACACTTACAGTTAAAATGTTAATTGCTTCTAAATTCCATTTCTATTAAAGTAACATACCATGATCTAATGAAAACAGTAACGTGATATACATAACAGAGCCTGTATGCTCCGTCTGTGCAAAAAATGCCCCCCCCCCCCCTTTCCCAGTTCTTTACTTCAAACACACTTAAAAAATGAAATAGAAGACTACGATCCTGATATGATGGTTCAGTACAGTCAACGGGTATCAACTGATAGAATGACTTTAAATGTTCAAATCACCACTCTATCAGAATTCTGCGACACACTAATTAAGAAAATTGAAACACTTACTACACACTCTTTTATTGCTCAATCACAGTCTGATTATCTGAAAATGAAGAAAGAAACACTTGATGAAGGATCAGTGTTAATTTTAATGGATTTCAGTGAAAATCTCCATTTTGTTGTTCAAGATGAAGTACAGGGGTACCATTGGAACAATGGTAGCTGCACTCTTCACACTGTTGTTAATATTACAAAAAAGATCAACAGTTGCAAGCAAAAAATTTTTATATCATTTCTGATGATCGAGAACATGATGTGGCCCTTATGTATCAGACTCAGAAGACTGTATTGAATTTTTTGAAGTTTGAATTTCCTGAAATTCCACTTGCTTATGCTGAATATTTCACTGACGGATGTGCTGCACAATATAAAAATTGTAAGAATTTCAGAAATATCTGCTACCAAGAACACGATTTCAATATAAGGTGCAGCTGATCTTTTTTTGCAACCAGCCATGGCAAATCTCCTTGCGATGGTATTGGTGGCACTGTCAAAAGACTTGTCACAAAAACAAATTTGCAAAGACTATATAAAGATCAAATACTTACTGCATGGCAGGTATTTGAATTTTGTCGGGAGAACCTACAAGGCATTTCAGTTCTCTTTGTTTCAAAAGATGAAATGGTTCAAGTCAGAAATTTTTTTTTCCCACGCTTTGAAAATGCAAAAACTGTTCCTGGAACACGATCTATGCATTACATTATACCACTATCACCAACCATGATTGGAGCAAAAAGGCTAAGCTGTGATACTGATTTTAGTATCATTCATGATTTCTCTGCACTCCGCCACTGATGCCATTATGCTCTGTGCAGCCCAACTGCTATGTTGCATTTGTATATGACTCTTCTTGGTATTTGGGGATTGTTGAGAAAGTGAATGGTGTAGAAGGAGATGTTACAGTAAGGTTCATGCATCCTCATGGACCATCCCCATCCTTCTATTGGTCTGATAATGATGTTTGTGATGTCCCATTCTCACATATTCTATGTGAAGTTGATATCACCACAGCAACAGGCCATACTTATTCTCCAAACAAAAAGTCTTCTAGATTGGTGGAAGAAAAGTGGTCCTCCTACAAAAAAATATTAAATGTGAAGCATTAAATCGTCTTGTCATATATATAGTTCCTAATGAACTTGAATGCAGATTCATATCTTATA
>JAFIDM010049286.1:327821-354703 GCA_023159025.1 Thereuonema tuberculata
ACTTAAGCTCTATCTCCCTTCTATCCACATAATCTTGGATGATGTAATACTTAAGTTTAATATGTTTGCTGCCTGAAGTCTGGAACTTGTTTTCAATCAACTTTAGCGTGGGTTGATTGTCACAATACAATGTTACACTTTCTTTCGTATACTTTGTAAAATGTAACTCGGATAACGTCGTTTTAATACTTATTATTTCTCTTGCGCATTCGCTAGATGAAATCAATTCGCTCTCTTGTGTACTTTGAGCTACAATGCTTTGTTTCTTACTCTTCCATGAAATTAAACTGTTGCCCAAAAAGATTACGCTTCCTGATGTTGATCTTCCTTTAGATCTGTCGGCGAAGCTTGCATCACTGTATGCTTCCATTCTGTCCTCTCCCTTCGAAAATATTAACTTGTAACTTTCGGTTCCATGGAGGTATCGCAGAATTCTCTTTGCATTCTGCATGTCGAGGTTCGTTGGTGAGTTGAGTACTTCCGAACACCGATTGACTGCATAGGTGATATCAGGGCGGCTCACATTACTAAGATAACTGATGCTTCCCACAATGCTTCTATATCTGAGGTGATCTTCCTTTCCCAACTTATCTTTCTTATCCTCTCTTTCTTGCTTCAGACTTGATCCTTCTAGCAAAGGTGTACTCACGGGCTTACAGTCATTCATCTGGAACTTATTCAACAGTTCTTGGACGAATTGTTTCTGCGAAACGCTGATTCTTTTTCGAACTTTATCATACTTGATGTCCATACCCAAATATTCTTTAACAACACCCAAGTCCTTGATTTTGAACAAATTATCTAGGGTTGCTTTGATCTTTTCAACGATGGCGCTTGATCTTCCCATAATGAGGATGTCATCGACATAAAATAACAAGAAGTACATATCATTTCTTCCATTCTGATAAGTAAATATGCACGGCTCTGACCTTGTCACTTTGAATCCATTTTGGGTTAGTTTGTTCCGCATGGTCTCGTACCAATTCCGGCCTGCCTGTTTAAGTCCGTAAACTGACTTCATGAGTTTTAGTCCATTGCACTTGGGATCTTTCAGGAATACGCCTTCTGGCACTTCAATGTATATATCATGATCAATCTGTCCGTTTAGATAGGCTCCCTTAACGTCACATTGGTGTATGCAATAATCATTTTGCACGGCGAGAGCTAGGAACATACGAATTATAGTCATGCTAGGTGTAGGTGAATATGTATTACTATAGTTCACTCCCTTCCTCTGCATAAATCCGTTAATCACCAAACGTGCTTTGTACTTCACAATGTTACCTTTACTATCTTTCTTGACACGAAATATCCATTTCGAGGACAATGGATTGGCATAATCAGGAAGTTCTGATTCGATCCACGAATCATGTTGTTCAAGGTTGATTAACTCTTCCTTTATCGCCTCTAACCACTTTGGTCCACTTCTTCCGCGAATGGCTTCCGCATAACTTGAAGGTATACTTTCACATTCTTGTACATTTATACTTATTTTGGAATTTAACTTTACTTGCCTACTTCGTAGCTTGAAGTAGTTGTTCTGCTCTTCTTCTTGTGACTTGTCTTCATCCGAGTCATCTGGGTCATGATCTGATTCAATCTTTGATGAACTGGAACATTCACTATCAGGTCCATCACTTAAAACTTCTTCTTCTTTCGAAGCTTCTTCGTCCTCTGAAGAACTTGTGTCCGAATCATCGACTCTCTTGGTCAACTGATTTAAATCGTAGGCATCTTCTCTTCTGTCCTTAAATCCTTTTAGAACATCGCTGCCTCTGCGATTTTCGTTCACCTGAACATTCCGTGTTTCCACTACTTTGTCTTCATCAACGTTGTACACAATGTATCCTCTTGTTGAGGTTGAATAGCCCAAGAATATCCCTTGATGTACTCTTGAGTCAAACTTGTTCTTCACTTTAATCTTCGGCTTCTTCAAGTAGACTAGGCTCCCAAACTTCTTCATGTGTTTTACGCTTGGGGGTTCACTACTTCCGTACCATCGTGATATCGGTATCTCAAAATCTATACTCTGGTGTGGAGTTCTATTCAGAATGTAATTGGCGCATCTGATTGCGTACGTCCAGAATTTAATAGGTAAATCTGCATCGATAAGAATGGTTCTAGCTATCTCCAATAACGATCTATTATATCTCTCCGCTATGCCGTTCTGCTGCGGTTGATATGCAGACGAATGTTGAAACTTGATTCCCTTCTCTTTAACAAAATTTGTTACTTCTTTGTTGATATATTCAGACCCTTGATCAGAGAGTATGTGCTTGATCTTCTGCCCACTAGATCTTTCTGCATAAGCTGTAAACGACTTTATTTTCTCAAATACCGCGTCTTTGCTTTCAATGATGTCCACAAAGCTACGCCGAGTATAATCATCGATGAAAGTAAGAATGTACGCTTTCTTCCCATTCGATGTTTCCATTGGGCCGCATAGATCTGTGTATATGTATTCAAGCGGATGAGTTGATCTTAAACTTCTGATTTTCTTATGACTGATGTTGGTCATTTTACCCTTCTTACAACTGTCACAAAAAGTGTCCTTTTCCTTTTTAGGTATGGTGACATTTTCCAATCCTTTTAGACAACCTTTAGTCTGAATTATCTTCATTTTTTTCGGGGATATGTGCCCCAGCCTGGCGTGCCATAAGAGATACTTGTCGTGTTTCGTTTCGTTGAAGTAGCACTTTGATCTGACTTCAGTGGGAAAACAATTCACTTGATACAGGTTGTTTTTCCTTTCACCTATCAGGAAGATATTCCCGTATGGGTCTTTTACTGTATGCTTATCATTCCTGATCTGTTGATCACATCCTTTCGCATCGAGCGTCCCTGCAGATATCAAATTGACTGGTATTTTCGGTACATAGAAAGTATTAGTCAATTCTCTAACTTGAGGTCGTCCTTTCAATAGGTTAACTTTAAATTGAACGATCCCTTTGCCTATTGCCTCTACTGGCTCATCTGAAACACCATAAATCAATATAGGACTTTTGAGTTCCTCGTAAGACTTAAACCAACACTGATCATTACAAATGTGACTGCTACAAGCACTGTCTATAAGCCATGTTGATTTCTTATGAGTCTCTTTGTGTTCTCCATACATCACGACTACTCCAGAAAAATGTTTTTCCACCTTATGTTTTTCCTGGCTTATTTTGTCACTATGATCACCAGATTTCTTTTTCTTTTTGCAATCTCTGGCAATATGCCCTTTTTTGCCGCAATTGAAACAGGTTCTAGAGTCTTTCTTGGCTTTTCCTGTTGCTACCGGAAGTGCTTTATGCTCTGCCTTGAAGCTTTCTTCCTGACCAGTTTCATGTCGTATGTTGCTGTGTTTTCTGTTGTACTCTGCCAATATGCTCTCTATGACTCTCTCAGAATTATAGTTCTCACTCTCGTGTTTGGACATAATATTCTGCGCACATGAGTCGTACTCTTTAGGGAGACCTGACAACAGCAGCCAGCTAACCTCGTGATCAGGTACACTACCACCTTTGGAAGTTATTTCTTTCGCCAGAAGTTTAACCTTTAAGAGATGCTCCGGCAAGTTAACATCGGATTGCAATTTTGTCATAGTGAAAAGATCTCGCTTAAGATCGGTTACTTTCAGATAATCAACCACGTTGTATTTTTTCTCGATAACCGTCAATAACTGGTGCGGATCATCTATATCCTGTATTAGCATGCGATAATTATCCTCCAAGGATTCACTTATCCTACCTATCGCCTTTTGCGCTTTGTTCAGGAGTTTATACTTAATAGGTGCATCTTCCATGCTTTTGATGTCGCTTAATGGAGTGTTTGCAACATCCCACAGTCCATCATGTTGCAAGTGAGACTTAATGTGCATTCGCCATTTTGCATAATTTCCTCCGTCAAACTTGAGGATAATGCCAGCCATTTTCTTAATGACAAATCTTAGTTACACGGTGCAATAGGGTTGTTATACGATATAACCTCTTTCTACGATGCTCAGTGGAATCGTTTCTGGTCCCATAACCATCATGGACTATGCGCAGTGGAATCGTCGCTGGGGGCCATAACCATCATGTAAACTAACGATGAATAGCGGTTGTAACTTAATGCTATCTAATACATGTAACGGAGATGTTTTTGAAACCTTTTCTCCAGCAGAGAATGATCGTATAACGAGCTAAAGATAACTTTTATGGTGTACCTAATTTGTAGAAAAGAAAACAAAGGCGTATTGATAAAACGAATCTAAATATATTCTGTTTTAACTTCTTTTACATGAGAATAATTAAGACTGTTTCACTTGTATGTTTCTACGTCTTTCTGAGTTACCCATTTAAAGCCTTCCTAGACATTCTTCTCAAATGTGATAACTGGAAAAGTTTGTATGTGTTAACTCTATGCTCACTTGGATTATTTCCTTAAATCTTTATCTTCGTAAACATTACTAATGTCTATCTTTCTGTACGTCTTGAAGAAATCAGATGACAACTATGTTCATGTTTCAATGTTCCCGTTCGTGTGATAAAATAGCAAAGGTCACTTCTGTATTCTGAAGTTCTATCGTCCTACGTCTAAACGTCCTACGTTGAACGACTTTCAATACCTGGTTGACGTTGTCTTCAGATTCGTTGCCTTTCGAATCCCATCGTAGACGATCCTTGGAACTGGATTCATCCTTTTTAACCTTTTTCACTTTGGTCGAACTTCAATCCGTTAAACCACACTTATTCCCAGAAACGAGGAACGTTTAACTTCGTGATTCCCTCGTATCTTTCAGTTAATCGGTCTTCTGAACGTTTCCATATTTGTCGTCATCTTCACCATGTATTCGTTCTTCTTCCTTCGACATAACCAAACATTAGTCCTACTCAAAAAACAACTACAACTGCACACCCGATTGTTCTTCAACAATCGATACCCGTTCGTATCATGCGAGTGTTATCTTTACTCAAACGAGATTGTTGCGTAGTTCAATTGTTTCATATTCCTGTGAGATTATTCATGTGCATCTTGACATATCTTGGGATTGCCTTTGATTTGTAATAGATCAGAAAATTCATCAGGTAAGTTATTTACCGAATACAAATCTACAGTGTCCAAATTTTGTTTTTAGAAATTTAACCAAAAAAACATTAAACTACAAAATTTTATTTGTCCAATTCTTTCACGAATTTTTTTTTTGAGAGTACCATTCATTTCTCAAAACTTATTTTTTTTTTTGTGAGGAAACTTTACTATTTGTAAATCAATTTGTAATTTTTTCAATGATTTTCGGAGGGGGGCAAGTGTCCAAATTTTTTTTTAGAAATTTAACCAAAAAAAAATTAATCTACAAAATTTTATATGACCAATTTTTTCACGATTTTTTTTTTGTAAGTGTCATTCATTTCTACAAACTGATTTTTTTTGTGATGAAACTTTACTATTTGTAAATCACTTTCTAATTTTTTCAAGGATTTTCAGAGTAGAGCAAGCGTCCAAATTTTTTTTTTAAATTAACCAAAAGAAAAACAAAAAAAATTAAAAAACAATTAAAACAAAATTTTATATGGCCAATTCTTTTGTGTGTTCGTAAACTACATGTCACAATGCATATTCAGGGAAAAAATTGTCAGCCTACTTGTTTTCATTTAAAAACTGCAGCCAATTTTCAAATTTTCACAATTCGCTTTGAAGTATTACATTGCATCAAACTTTCTGCTATTATTACCAACAGAATGTATATAAAGCAATAAAAATTGGCAAAAGTTCGTGAAATTAAGTATAATAGCAGTACACAAAATCTCAGTTCTCAACTAGGTAGTGGGTGACATGGCCTGGATGACTTCTCGTGGAATGACCCCAAGGTGCACAATAATAATAAAGACATATATACAGGGTTTTTCAGAAATACTTTTATATACTTTGGGGGCGGGTTCCTAACACTAAGACAAGAACAAAAGTTCATACAAACATATGTCCGAAAATCCTACGGTTTTTAGTTATTAAAGAAAGAACGTACTGACACTTCTGTTAGACATTGCCAGGTTATTAGCAAGTGTTGAAACTTTCAGCAACTCAGAAACTTATAAGAAATGTTCAAAATGTCCTCCTCGTGCTTCCACATGCATGCACTCGTCGGATCATGGACTGTCGTATCCTTTCAAATACTCCCACACGGTGTCGAACGGTTTCGCAGGCTTTCATGGCACGTTGATAAAGTATCTCTGCATTAGGAATGTCTACTGCATAAACCAATTGTTTGAGGAGGCCCCACAGATAAATATCCAAAGGATTGAGGTCGGGGGAACTTGCAGGCCATGGAACTGGTTCTCCCCTATGTATGTATATTAACAAACTAATGGCAAAAGTTCTCCCGTGATGGATAATCGGCATGCGAAATACCCTGCGCATATTGCAGATGATGGATATAGGAGCATCTCGTGAAGTACTTTCCATGAGGTAGTAGGAGATGCATCACATACTCGGGCCACCTGTCATGTGCTGGTACCAGGATCTTCTGCAACAACCTATAAAATGCGTTCTTCCTGGTTAGGCGTAAGAGCGACTCTTGGTCTTCCTCATCCATAGTTCGTGGTGCTACAGATCCTGTCTCAGCAACACGATGATAAACAGCAGCAAATGTTGGATGACTCGGCTAATTGCGGTCTGTAAAAGCCATCTGATACAACCGTGTAACCTTGCGTCCGTTAACATTCGCGCGAATCATATCTGCCTGCTCACGAAATAGGTATCCTGCCATGGTTCAACGGAACACGTTTCAGTTATCGGACTACTAGACAACTGATACGTTGCAGACAGACTAACTCACTACTACACAAATGTTCACCAATGACCATAGAAACAAATCTCCTTGGCAACAACACAGCGCTATCTAGGGGACAATCAGTGCAACAGCAAACGTGAGTTGTTAGATTATATCTTGAAACGCATTGACCGTAGACTTTCATTAATAATTGAAAACCGTAGGATTTTCGGACATATGTTTATATGGACTTTTGTTCTTGTTTTAGTGTTAGGAATCCGCCCCCAAAGTATGTCAAAGTATTTCTGAAACACCCTGTATCCGTGTATATATATAAATATATATATATATATATATATATATATACATATATATACGGGTTCAATCTCTCACGGGAGACCATCTTCAAGGTGAGGAAGTGATACAAGTAAACAGAAAAGACACTAACATGTGGGTGAGAGAACAAAAGAAGAGGCGCGTTTTGGGAAATTTGTGGATGGGATGGGATTAGACAAGTTTACTTACTGCATTCATTGTCCACCTTATGCATTCTCTTGTTTTCTTTTATTTACTAATTTTTACTCATTGCGCATTAAAATACTCATAATTTAAGAATATAAATTTCAATGTGAAAAGTTTATTTTTGTCTTTTTTTATGTAATTTTCAAATGTACTGTTATATAAAATTAATATTAAAATGTTTTAAATAGGTTATTTGAATTGTTTTCTAGAATAACGTATCTACTAAATTAGTAATCATATATTTGTTTATTTAAATTATCTGTACTCATTTTTTTTTGCTTTTCTTAAGAGTCTTGTAAAGATGTAAGTTAAGCAGTATTGAAATATTTATTACAGGAAAAAAAAAATATTTAATTGTGAGAACCCGTTGATAGAGACATGGGACTGTACTGAGCTTGTCTATATGTATAAAAAAAGTAAATGTAATATGACTCAAAGTATTAATTTAAAAGAACGTGCTGATTATAAATTTAAAATATTGCCTACTATACATATTCCTTCCTTTTATCGATTTTGGCCAACTAGGGACCACGTAACTAGCTCAACCTGACAACGTCAGGGCGAGGCTAGTGAAATTCAAGAAAGTGGGGACGAGAATTATACCCCGTCCAGGATAACCCTGAGATAGTAAGTCCCAGGTAGGAAACGGACGAAACACAGAAGAAGAAAGAAACAGCCATGCCATCACCGGGATTCGAACCCGGGTGCTGACGCATCGGCCACAACAGCAGCCCGCTGGCTAAACCGCACGGCCACGCCAGCACGGCACTATACATATTATTAATGGATCTTTAATTTATCTACCTTGTCCATCTAATATCTCCTCCTGGTAAAATTTCGGTTAAAAAAAAAAACGATTTAATTTTTTTTTGCAAACGAATCTAGTACTGGAGGATATTTTTTAGAACACTTGAAAATGGACCCTATTTAGCAGAGGGTCTGTAACGTCGTGAGTTTTAATATTTATTTTTATGTTTTTACTCTATTCGTGCTTATACACAGTAGGCAATATTTTTAATTTAACGTTTGCAAATAATTCATGAATAAAAAAAATAACGGTCAACACACACAACTAGTTTAAAAAGTTTTAACACAGGAGGACAACCGGTTTCGTGCTAACCGGACTCTGACGAGTGACAATACAATTAAAAAAATGAAGGGTTTATAAGGACATCTGCTTCGGCAGGGAGGTCACATGGTTGAGAGAGAGAGCTCTCCAGTGACTTATCCGCCAGGTGAAAGGAGAGCTATATCCTTTATGCAGACGACAGGATATAGCTCTCTTTTTACCTGGCGGATAAGTCACCAGAGGTCTCTCTCTCAACCACGTGACCTCCCTTGCCGAAGCATCCTTATACACCCTTCATTTTTTTAATTGTATTGTCATTCGTCAAAGTCCGTATACGGCGAAACCGTTTGTGCCTCTGGTATTAAAACTTTTTAATCTTTTGGATCTGTCGGTATTTTTTAATACCGGTATGTTTTAAGCTAAATATGAATGTTGGCCGTCAATTTTTTTATTCGTAACTAGCTGTACCCGGCATGCATTGCAAAGCCACACAAAGAAAAAGAAAGTGTTTGTGTTTTAATTCTGTTTATTGAAGTGCTTTTGGATACACAGTATTTTTTTTGTTTTTCCGACTGGTGCATACACGGATAAATCAGAAGGTTTTCCGACGCGTGAGCAGGCCCCATACAGCTGTCCATGTGTGAAGCATAGATTTTCCAAATTTAGTCCACATACTTGTAGCGATTGTCTCTGTGCTTTGTTGATGGTCATTGCAAATGCGAGACGCACCGGAAACTACAAACGTTGAAGCCGGAAATACACTCATTTGTTGAAATGCCCACCAGATATTGTGAAATGGTTCTACTAATTCAGAAACCTTCGCGGACGCGCGCACAACAACTCACGAAGGCTTCATCGCAATCGGATGAATGGCATAGGAATAAACAAACAAAGAAACATTCATTTTTGTGTATTAAGATACGACTCAATTAAACAAAATTTAACGTACCGTATATGCTCCAATAAACGCCGAGGCTCTTATTGTCGCCGGTCTCTAATAAGCGCCGGGCTGCAGAGGGGATACGGTCAAATAGCAGCCGGTCTCTAATAGTAGCCGGGTCTTTGATATTTGCCTACCGGTACTAGTGTCAGCGTCCGTATCTTTATAGTTGTGCTTAATACCTTACGGTACATTGCATTACAAAATGCCGCCGAAACGATCATTTGACATTGCCTTTAAGATTCGCGTGGTGGAATACGCGAAAGAAACTTCCGGTGAGGCGGCCGCCCGTCATTGCGGATTCGGACGACGAATAGCAGCGAAAGGTACAGAAAGACATTGTCATTATCTTTAACAGTCTTATGTAGCGTGTGAAATTCAAATAAAGTAGCTGTTTCTAATATTAGCCGGTATTTATGTGTAAAAATATTGCGTTGTGAAAGTTTTTGTTAATAATGGCCGGCCTCTAATAGCAGCCGGTCTCTATTAAATGCCGGGAGCCGAGTTAAGTTTTGCAAATAAACGCCGGGGGCCTCTATTGGAGCATATACGGTATTCAGAAATTATTAACAGAATGAAGAAAAGACACCAACACAAGAGAAAACAATAAAGTTTATTCAGTTTATAATATGACTATTATCATTACTATTTCAATTATTTAAAGGGTGAAACAACTTTAGCCTCCCCCCCCACTATAAAAAAATCTTGCATACGTCCATTGATAAATACATAATTTTTTTGTGTGAAAGAAGACTATAATTTGTAATTAATCCGCCTTAAGATGCTTTGGAAGCTTGGAAATAAATTCTTTATATAGTAAAAAATAATTTCGCCCTGGAATTAGTGGATTTGGAATGAATTGACGGAAAACCCAATTACGTCAGTGAATCAAAAGTACGTCATCACATGTTTATAATTAAAGCACTTTTCCTGAAAACAAAACTTGTATTACACAATTAATAATGTTCAATAACAGTTAAAAAGAATAATATTTACTGATTCCATCACGGATCTGGGAAATTCTCATTTTATCTTCTTACCAATTAACGAATCCTGGAATTGTTCCAATATTTTATTAATAATCTCTTCCGTTAATTAAAAACAAGATACTAAGCAAATTCTTGATAATAATGAAATATTATCCAACCTTTTTTTTTTTACTTCAGAATCAGCCTCTGCTGCGTACATCTCAATGAAATATCCTTAAATTATTTACTTAAGTAAATGTCAGTGAGAATTCTAGGCAATTCAGTTAAATCCGACAAAGGAAACACGAAAAATGTAGTTGGCGTGCCAGCTTTCACTAATTGACTATTTTTGTTCTTAGCGACCCATATTGTGATAGCGAACAAAATCGGTATCTATTACGTTTGTCCTGTCCGTCCGTCTGTGTCTGTCCACTCCTAACAACTTCCGAACGAAAGGTCGTATCGAAAAACGGACCATCATGCTCAGAGGCCAAACATTATAGGAATATTCAGGGACCAATGCCCCCACCCCCTCCCCTAATGTTCGAGATATTTGACATTGTTTTCTTTGGATTTCCTCTATTAGCTTAAATGCTAGAAATGAAACCATCACATTTCAGTTGTGAGCTATATCTTTATTGGTAATTTCTCGGACTCAAATACTGAAGGTTGTTGGTCGCATTCGTGTATCTACTGTTGTTGTATTTTTTTATTTTTTTTTCTCTTAATCTTTTTTTCTCAACGTCCACATGGATGTTGTTTTTTTTCTTTCTTATTTTCCAAACTTTTTTTTATTTTTCCTTAAGTGAATGTACTTGTGTGTGTTTTTTTTTGTTATTATTTTTAATGTTTTTTATTATTATGAGTCGCCCTTAAATTTATGCTTTAGCAAAAAATTATATTTACTTGTTTTATCGTTATATCAGAACTTTCTCGAAAGTCATTTAATGATGAGTGATTGGCCTTACGATCCTTAGGTTAGGGTGCGATTTCGTCTTGTTTCGCATTAAAATTTCTAAAATATGAAGAGATTTTTTTTTTAATTTTTAATTTATTACGATTAACATTTAAATAAAGAAATTAAATGTATTTTATGCAATATAATTTATATCTACACAAGTTAATAAACAAGTTTAATAACATGGATGAACATGCAAGAATAATGACGAATATGTTAAACAGAAAATAACATGAGATATTCTAAGGAAATCACACACTGTAAAATATATAAAAAATATATTTAGCTCAAGAGAAATGCACTTTAAAATGATCCACTTAGTCCTTCATAAGAATAAAACACGATAAAATACAAAATCACAGTCGTATTGAAATGCAGTTGACGGAACGTGATCGAGAGTCTAGACAAAGCTGTTATCCACTAGTTGCAGTCTCGGTGATCTGGATCAGCAGGAAAATGAAGAGAATTACAGTACAGCCCTAGTCTGAAACTCACTGGGTATCTACAGTTTGAACCGTAGTTTTACTCATCTGGCCAGATTAGATGATTACCTGAAGCACAAACACGGCACAACGAAGTTTCACAAATTCCAGAGTTAGCTGAACACTTTCACTTGGCGATGAAACTAAGCACGGATAATATGAGTCTACAAACTAGACGATATTCTTATCGCCCTGTAAGGAGACTATATTTTTGGTGTTTACAAAAGTGATAGCTTAAAGGATCTCTGTGTGCATTTTAAATTAATCTAAACGAAAAAGGAAGAGGGTTTTCCATAGAAAATAATAGCTTAAAATAATTGGTTAAGAATGACAGAAGATAGCAAAAATTAGCCAAACACAAGAGGGATCAAGAGGTAATGAGTGCAAAACGAAAAAAGGGGTTAAGTTTCAACGGGAAATGTGGTTCCGCAATAAAGAAAGAGGAAGATTGCCGTAGTAACTAGATAAAAAGGCCGCGCGGTTGGCGTTGTCACTAAGACATCGGCCTCTCACCTCTGAATACCGGGTTCGGTTCTCATGTGGGTTTCGTGATGGTGGACGATTCGCGCTGGGCAGGTTTTCTCGGGGTTCTCCCATTTCCCCTGTACTTCTCCCACCATACTTTCTCAGTCTTTCTCTCCATCTTTCCTTATTTCAGTGGGATAGTACAATAGACCTCCGGCCGCAGTGCTTGGCTTCTCTGCCACCCACATTCACTACATAACATAACATAACTAGACAAAAGGAAGGGAGAGCGAGAGAAAATAGGCTGAAAATAAACTAAAAAAAAAACTTTTTCCTAGTTAAAATAATAAATAAGGACGGGAATAAAAAAAAAATGAGTTGTTCACCTTTTTTAAGTATTTATTTTAAGAATTTGACAACTACATGTATTGACTATTATAATATCTCTTCGCATATACAAAAGTTTCATATTGACTAGATAACAAAATTGCATAACAAAATTGCCCTGAAATAACTAATTGAAGGTTTTCCAAGATTTTAACAAATAAAATATTATTTCTTCTAATATTTTTTTTCCGTTTTCTAACATCACGCTACTGTGCTCGTGAGATTCCACGTCGATTTGATGTCTAGAAACCCTTTTTGTTAACCTTGATATCCGTACTTCAAATCATTTTTTTAAATAAATTCCTAGATTTTATAATGAGTTTGTAAATTTGGAATCGAGTTTTAGAGGACCACTAAAAAGTCTAATCTTTGAATGCATAGTAATGTTTTTATACGTGAATAAAACATTAAATCACATTTTTATAATTTTTTTGTAGTCTTTAGTAAGTCGTAAAGAACTGAATATGTTTTCTCGAGGTTCTCCCGTTTTTCTGAACACCTTCCATCATTCTTCATCATTCTCTCCATCTGTCCTTTCCGTGGTCAAAGCTCAATAGACCTAAGTCACGGAGTTCGCTTCCTGCCACTCACATAACATAACATAAACCGGAAAGAACATTAACAGTGCGTCGGGCGCAATAGGGTTCGGAAAACGGTCGGGCGCATTGAGCCTTGGTGGCACTGCTTGATTTATTATTCTTTTAAACATATATAAACTTTTTTTCTTACCAAAAACAATTATTAACTCTTAATATTAAACACCAATACATTATAAAACGGCTGATGCCATTATCGATAGAATTTAAAATAGTTAATGGAAAACGGAAATTGAAAAAACTCCGTCTGGCGCAACTGATCTGCTAGGAACATTTCGTCTGCACGGTCCCTCTAATCGTCGTCTCAACTTCGCCATACTAGTGGCTTCCTCTTTTCTTGTACCACTAATAATGGTAAGGTCAGTTAGCGATTTTTTTTCTTTATTTACGGTGGAAAACGTAATCGGGCGCAATGAGCCTATGAGATCGTTTCGTCTGTCAACCGGAAATGAAGAATGAAAATCACTAACTGACCTTGCCATTGTTATTAGCACTGGAAAAGCGGAAGCTACTAGGATGGAGACCTCGCGAAAAAATTTAGCGGGGGAGGGGCAAACAAAAGAGTTCGAGGTGTGCCTAGGAGATCGGTTGCGCCCGATGGAATGTTAAATAAAAAGTTCGACGCAAAGGAGTCCGAAACTAGTAACGACTGGCAATTTTTAATTTTTAAATTTTGTGTGTATTTTTTAGAATTGTTAAACTTTTCAATCCGAATTATTTCGACGTTCGTTAATTTTAACTTTTAATATTAAATAAAATTCACTAGCGAACTATTGTTGTGAGTTATCCCCAGAATAATTTTTCGGATCTTTAGTCATTGAATCATTTAGTCGAATCTTTTAGTCGAAAGGCGGAAATCATTACCGATTTTTCTATATAATCTTATAAATAATAAAATCCATAATCCCAGTCTGCTTGCGGAAATTAATTTCAATGTCACTACCATTCGTACTACAGATCACTTTTTTTCACTCCCTTATCACTTAGTAACCGTCACAAAACTTCTTCTTTAATCAGAATGGTGATAAATACAACCAGCAGTTATTAAATCTTGACCTATTTATTATGACTCCCGAAGCCTTTAATTTAGCAATTACATAATTATATTTATGCTTTCTCTCTTCCTCTCTTCTTTTCCCTTCTCTTTTATTTTATTCTTTTTCTTTCCTTTTCTTTTCGCTCACTTTCTACGTCCATGAGACTCAAATATCTATCTCAATAAATAAGATATAATATTGTACAGCTTATTTTCTCCGTATTTATTTTTTCCTATCTACATGTTTGTTTGTTTTTTGTTTTGTTTTTGTACTAGACAATGTAACTGGATATAGGCCCGTTGTATTTTCATTATTATTAAAAAATAAAATTAAATTAAAATTTAAATTAAACTCTATGATAGATAATTAATGCTGCTGTTGTTTGGATAATCATCACATCTGTCAGACTTCTTTCAAGTGACAGTCAGACTTCTTTCTTTTTTGAAGAAAGAAAGAAACATCCAAGCCCCCACGCTGGGATTCGAACTCAGTTTCAGACAGATCAGTCTCATGGCAGGCCGCCACGTTGACCACAAACCTGTGGCTGAACGGCATTATTCAAATTTCATATTTCACAACTATAAAATTGTAGTTAACATTCTAAAGTCATGCTATTCGCTTGGAATAGTTTCAATTATACGAAAATTAAATACAATAAATCCTCAGTCCCTGCATTCGTATTTTGAAGAACATTCTCTGACAGCAGTTCCTTTTGAAAACGGTCCATTTGCTTTTTCTCTCTTATCTGTTACTGTATTTGCCAAAGGTGGTTCCGATGCATTCTCTTTTATCGTGATAAAATTCATGAAAGTTAATTACACTCTATTCATATAAGCAACGCGGACATTCAGTAATAAATGCTCAGTCAACTTTGCCTGCGCCACAAAATTCAGTCAACATCATTCTTATCAAGTTATTGAAGTTTTCAAGCAGTTCATCCGGGATCTCAATAGGGATTTGTTATTTTATTAATACTTAGGTAAAAAGAAATTACAGGGGGGTTTTATTCTTAATTTTGTTTCTTTTTTCTTATTAATTATTCTCAGATTTTACTAATATCAACAGATGAGATTGATGCAAGGGACCCGACAACATTTTCAGTCAGGGGCTTCATGCAAGGTTGATCCGCCACTGCTTATTGGGCGTTGATTATTAGACTAATTTAGTGGAAATAATTAAAAATTTGTCTAATGAATGTAAATATTGCAGGTTCAGTTTTTAAAATGAACTCCAATTTATAATTGATTGTTTTCATAATACACAGAAGCTCAGTTATAACGCGATCTTTCGGATCCAAGATCTCGAAGATCGCGATATAACCGAACTTTTATTACTTCGCGACATCAAATGTCGTATAACGCAGCCTATTATCGCCCACACGATTCCAAATCGATTTAAAATGGTCATTTCTCGATTACCTACATCATTCAGAGCTATGTGAGAGAATTTTATATTTATAAATACATAAATCATTAACTTTTCAACACTTTGATGGGTTATATTAGCCAAAATCGACTTGGCGCCGCCATCTTAGCATCTTGTACAAACGACGAGTCACATGAATCAAAACTAGGTATTCATACGCCTATTAGATTACATGGGCCTCTTTACTGGTTGTTATTGGCAGAAAAATAGATCTCGATATTCATTTTGGTTAAATGAAAAAGTCCGCGATTCTGATATTTTTTTAAAAATATATTGTATTTGACGCATTTTCGTGACATTAGGGTGGGTATAGAGTCTCAATTACTGTAAATAATAAGGAAACAAGCATATTAATTTACACCTGTGATTTGATTTTAGGCGAAAAAACGGTAAATTTGCAATTTTACAATTATACACCTTTTCCAAAATAGAAGGGGTCCAAGACCAAATCGCGTTATATCCGAATTCGCGATATAAACAACCCCGTTGTAACCGAGCTTCAGTGTAATAATTCGAAATTTTTGATAAGAAAAAAAATATTATTTGATTTCAAATCGAACAATCGACGTCTGAATTTTTATGTTAATAGTTAAAAAATATAATAAAGAAAATAAACTAAAATTGTTTAAATATGACGCTTTATATCTCAATATCTATTTAAAAAAAAAATAAGCTACGGTGATGATTTTCAACTTTGAGAAGCATTTTACATTATTATTTAACTATTATAAAAAACTATTTAAAATCAAACTAAATAAATGACTTCCTAAATTGCCCCATAACTTTCAACTGCTACATTCTATTGAAATAACAAATCGTAGTGGAGCCTCCAAAGCAAAAATAAACAGTAAAAACTCACTAAAAACATATCCTAATGAGGAAATTCATGTACCAGGATTGCATATTGAAATTAAATGCGCATTTTGATGTTTGAGAATTTTTGTCAGTAAAGCAATTAAATATTATTTTTATTAATTATCCTTATCAATTATTAATTCTTAATATAAATTATTACTGCTTTGATTTTCTAAGTTTTATAAATTGATTCATTTCTCTTTTATGAATGCAGGGAATCTGTAGATGTGTTATAAATTGTAGAGGGCTATTGAATAATGGAAAAACCATTGAGGGAAGGTCTATCATTGATTTGTGCTGCTCACCAATTGTTGGAGCTCCTTTTTTTCCCCTTATTATCTGTTTTTATTTCTAATCTAATTACATTTCATAGAAAAGCACGTGCCGAGGCCAGGTTCTGTTAAAACCAGCAATGAGGAAATCAATAATCAGGAACTACTTAAAATAAAGGGTCTGTGGAGATAAAAATAGTCACAAGTATGGGAAAAGGTTTTTAACTCTTTCCCCCCAAGGATATCATTTCACATAGCCTATTTAACTCACCGATAATATTTTCAAGGATTTTTCCTACTTTAAGAGGAAAAACAAAATGCACCTTACAGAAATTAAAAAAAAAAAAAAAAGTTATTGACAAAGATGGAGATGGAGAAAAAAAAATAAAAAGTAATAAAGAGCAAATAAGCCGTCCCGCCATAGCCGAGCGGTCTCGACGGCGGTCTGCCGTGTGGTCGATGTGTCGGAATGTGGTTCGAATCCCGGCATGGACATGGCTGTTTGTTTCTTCTTTTGTGTTTCGTCCGTTTCTCCCTGGAACTTACAATCTCAGGGTTATTTCTGGCAGAGATGTGAATCCCCCTTCTTCAATTTCTTTGCCTCACCCTGATGTTGTCAGGTAGGGCTAGCTCGTGGTCCAAAGTTGACCGTTGTCGATTAAAGAAAAAGAAATAGCAAATAATTCATATGGCAAGCATTTTCAGAAAAAAAGCACTTATTTTTTTTTTTAATTAATTTGAGTAACAGAGATTTTATATTCAAAGTGATATCCTAGTAAGTCTACTTCACGCTAATTGGTCATTATCATCTGTACTTCGCTTTAAGTTATCATAGTAGCCTTGATACAATTACAGAAGCACATTGCGTTTTTCATTGCGATTCATAATTTCTTTTTTTTTATGTCATTACCTAAACTGATTAACTAAACAGTTATTTTCAATAAACATTTCATTATTTATATAGTTTATTTTTCCACTGATGTTACTCCTCCAGGCGGATCCTAAGGTTTACTCCTAAGGTTTACCCAGCCCTCTCAACTGGATCTTGGCTTCAGAGGTTAAAGGCGGTCATGACAATCCGGGTGTTTGAGGATCGCTGGGAGCCTAAATCTCCCTCGCATACAGTCTCTGTAGTGGAATACCTTAACCCTTACTTGTAAGATATACAAATTAATAAAATATATTAATCAAAAGATATTACCAGTACTAATACAGTTTTGTGACATAAATTTTATTTTTTTATAATAGATGCGTGTAAATCTAAGATCTTTTGGCTCATAAATAGTGGCCTTGGATATAATGGTTCTGTATTTATTAAATTACTTTTATTACTGACTACTGACACTTAATTGTAACTAATAAATTCGAGCATATGAAAATATGCTGAAATTTCGTGAAATCATAAGTGAAGCCGTACACCTGTTTAAGATTAATGAGACTTTAATTACACTATAAAATACAACTAGTGTTGTATTTCACGTGAAAAAGTCCTCTCTCGAGTTGGTGAAACTAGTTGTATTTTATAGTGTAATTAAATTCTCATTAATCTTAAACAGGTGTACTGCTTCACTTATGATTTCAAGATTTTTAATAAATTCGAATTCCCGCTGAGTTTATTGATAATTTCAACAGCATCGTCCTATGTATTTTCCCCTCGGTAAAGAGAAATCTGTGCAAAATTCTACGTCTCTAGCTCTTACAGTTTCGGAACCATCTGTATAGGAAGAAGGCCGAGCGGGCTTCGCCTTTCCTGAAATATAATAGATAGACTTTTCTTTTTTTTTTTTTGGTTCGATAGCAAGTTAAAAAGATCGTGGCCCCTTCGAAATTTTGAAAACGATGTTTTTATTTTATTTTATTTTATTTATTTTTTACCATGCTTTTGTTGACTCAAACTGTCTGGCTTCCAGTCAAATCTTGTAATCAATTTTAAGTCACTTCCCATCAGTCAATTATCTAGAACTTTTCCATAACTACATAGAACTGGCAAAACTCAAAGCAACCTCTTCGAGTTTCGCAAAGCAAATATTTCAATCAATCAATTTAGAATTTTAGAAAGTACAGAATATAAGAATAAAATTAACTTATATTACTAAACATATAAAGCCGGACAGTGATTTGGGATTTGAAACTACTTCTGAATTATATGTACATAATTCTTATATATTTAGATCATTATTTAATATAGAAAGCGTGGTTTTTAAAAGCTTTTTAATATTAAATATTTTTTGTTATTTGCTGGTTAGTTTCTGACTCACGTCTTCCGAAATAAAAATCCTACCAGGATTACTAACTATTATTGTTACATTTCTATTAAAGTATATATGTAAAATGCCCGGCGTTTTTAGGCAAAGTTTGAAATATGAGAATTATTATACACTTTACCTAGGCATTGTGTATAATTCTTAGGCATTCAATAGAATGACAAATGCTCTTTAGGCAAACTATGAAAACAGGGTCATGATAAGGCCTTTTTTTTAAAAGACGTTTATTCCTCAAAAATACATATGTTATTTTGAAAAATATAAAATATAGAAAATTTAGAAAAATTTAAAAATAGGTTATTTTGTTGTTGTCCTGCATCCAAGTACAGAGCATATTTTCAATATCTTGAGTATCTCTTTCGACACTACCCTGGCTATGAGAATGGCGAGGCTTCCCATGGATGATCTTCAGTACTGGCCAAAACTCCTTCAAACTGCTCACTACATTATTGGCAAATTCCCTATCATTGTCAGACTGTAATATAGATGGTGCGCCAAGCAACGAGAATTTGTCGACAATATAGCCTAGTCCACATAATAGCCTAGTTTGTAGGCTACTTCTTCTGCTCTTTTGGACGTCAGAGTCTTCAGAATTCCTTTTGTGAGATGATCTTGATACACCATAATACATTTGTATTCTCTATCTGGCTGAGACTGGAAATTAATAAGATCTACCTGACAACGGGAATTAAATCTATCTTCAGCCTTCAGATGAATCTCTTGTTGATGAATTTTATCCCTTGGATAAAGTCTACAAAAGTAAAATCTGTCCTACCTTTTCCTTGACGAAACTTGTAGAAACGGATGAACACACGTAGAAGACATCGTTCGAATCGCCATGCCTTCCGAACCGATTTGACCTGAAGCATTCACATGTTAAATTCCGGTTTGATTCCTCAATTCGCCCGTCTCGGTGAAGGACTTTGAATACGCAACGTCGATATATACGAGAACATTATTACGTACGACGAAATCTCTCGTGTCATAATGGAAATAGGCTGCCCACTAGTTTCTAGGTCTATCCTATCCTCTCTTCGAAACGTCTCCAGCGAATTTGCGAGTATTTCTAAAAGATGGAACCATCTATCTTTTCCTATATCTGTCTTTAAGGTACAATGGATCATGTCACACGGGTATTCTTGCTTCTATGTTACTTCGTAACTAAGCAACGCAATCATTGAATTACAGTGGCGACATCTAGTATTCAAACATCACAATTATTAAGCGTCGTAACAAAAACTTTTCTCAATTAACATGTGATAAAGACTTTACTAAATAAAAAAAAACAAAACTAATCTACATATTTGTAAATTCACTGCAATTAATATTATTTCTTTATGAAAATATCGACGATTCTTGCATCTGTACAGCTATTAGAAAAAAAATAAGTATTTATTTTAAAAATAAAGAAATTTTCAGAATTTTAGAATTTGTAGAATTGATAATCAAACTATACTTTTTAGTGAAATAAGTTTGTGCAATTTACAAATCTGTTAAAAATAATCGTTAATTTTCGGCCTATTTTTCTTTCGCCGTCGTAGGCCTAGGTCAAGTTAGCAGGTGGTTTAATATTATTAGCTATCGTATCTCCGGACTGGAAATAATTAAATCTGGTGTCACCCTCCTCTCTCTTTATTGCTATAGTGTTAATTACATATTTTCTATTTCATTCTATTTCCCGTGTCAATAAGGATAAAACAAAGCCACCCCCAATTCCTCTTTGAAAGCAGCACGCGAATCTCCTTCATCTGTAGCTAATTTATTGTTTGATGTGTGATTTATATTTTTGACCTCACTTGTAGAGTCTTCCCTCCCTTGATCGGAAGAATCTACGAACTATTTAATGAAAAGAATTCAATAGGGTAGATAATAGTGTTTTTTTTTTTTAATATCCTGAGGCATCCTTCCTCAGAAAGTAGGTTTTGCTTAAAACTACACACTCTTGACATTGTAAAATAAATAAATAAATAAATAAATTTAAGCTTAAAAATTAAAGGCCAACACACAAAGGGACAAATTAAAAAATATTCACGCTGAAAATTATAATGTTTCGCTCTGCCCCGCAGAGCTTTGACTAATAACAAACTGTACTAAGGAATAGAAGTTTAATAATCAAAGCATGAGGAAGTCTTCTTATTCATGTGTACATTAATCTTCTTAATGTATAGCGATATCGGAAAATCGGACGGACTTCACCATCGTGTTCAGAGATCCAAACACCTTAGGAAAGGGGTATTTTCAGGGCTAACGCACCCCTGTATTCGATATATTTGGCTTTATTGTTATTGTACCCCCACCCCAGAACTCCGGAACGGAAGGTCGGATCGGCAAACGGACTTCACCATCATGTTCAAAGGCCCAAACACCGTAGGAAAAGAGTATTTTCATGGGCTACACCCCCCCCCTTCCCCATATTCGACATATTTAGCATTGTTTTCATTAAAAAAAAGTTAAGCAATCCCATAAACAGGCCATGTAGGCCCACGGGAGCGCGGGAGGTAAGGCTCCCAGCGTTTCGAGATCAACGGGACTAGATTGAGGTCGGGTGGTCAGCCCGACGCCCGCCCGCCTTAACTTCCCGGAGGGCTGGGTAGACCCTAGGATCCGTTTGGAGGAGAAAGAAGCGTGGAAAAATTCCCGCCCTCCGCCGAGGCCGGGAACCGAACCCGCCACCTCCAACCCGCAGCCAAGCGCCCTTAACCACTCGGCTACCGAACAAACTATTATAGATATGTAGCCATTTTCATCTTAAATGTTAGAAATGTAATATTATTTTAGTTTTTAGCTATAACTTGATGGGTAAGGTCTCGGACTCATATGCTGGAGGTTGTCGGTTCGAATTCGTATCTACTATTGTTGTTATTTTCCTGTAATTTTATTTTTCTTCAATGTCTATGTGGGTTTTTTTTTTTCTTTTCTCGTTTTTCTTATTTGCCAAATTCTTTTAAATTTTTCCTTAGGTTAATGTACCTCCTTTTTGTATTATTATTATTTTTTTTTATTATTATCGGTCGCCCTTAATTTTAAGCTTTGGCACAAAATTATATTCACTTGTTTTAGGTGCAAATATTTTTGCTAAATAATATTTTTATGAATTCCAAATAATTACGTTACTTTTATGCCGAATACCCCCTGTGGACAAAAGAAATCCTATCAGTCTTATAATTGTCTGTCAATTGTTCATTCTTGTTTTTGCCAAATGCAGTTTCTTTTCATTATTTTGTTATTCTCATGGCCACTTTTAATCTCGGGTCCCAGGGAATTTTCCGGCATCCGCACCCTCTCGGTGGCCTTGCCAAGAAATTACGCAACAGTACATCTACAGGGTGGCCCGGAAGTTCCCGTATCTCCTCTTATATTATTATTATATTAAAAAGGATGGGAACTTCTCGGCCACCCTTATTACAAATACTATGAATAAGTAACTGTTGATAGTGAACTCTTAAAACTTCTTTATTCTTATCACGAACGACATTTAGATTGAGACTAAAACAGAATCCAGATGTAAACAGATGTATTTATCTCTTGTTAGTCCAGCCGCACTTCCTGATGAGATAGCCTAAGTTACAAATGCTCTAAGAATGCGACGATGATAATTTGTTTTCTGTTAGCTTTGATCTTTAAAGACAAATCTTTAAGGAATTAAAAACTTTTAAGATTTGAAGTAAAGAAACAACGGGAAGTGATTTCTTGAATCAAAAGTGGTTCGTATACGTATTGGATACACCCTATCAAGAGTCAAACTTTCCCATATGGATATATTCAAGTGATAAGCGAAAAGCGAGAAATGATTTCCCGGCTACCCTGTACAATAGTTTTTAAGATCTCAATACGAAAACCACTGTCAAACTTTTTTGTTTTTTTTTTTCCTTTCACTTATTTATTTTTTCATTAATAATTAATATTAAATAAATCGTGGAAAATTGTAACCAAAAAACACAAACCTTTAAGTTTTGTAAACAGTGTTCTGCAGGAATTAATTGACATGCAAGAGGCAGCAACTGGGCGTGTTAAATACTTCAAAACTTCGACTTTTTTCTATTCTTTTTTTATGAATGGAAGAACCCTAAGACCGGAATACCATTGACGACAACAGTTGACATCTGCAAACACGATATTCAAAAGTGCCATCAATGAAGGTTTTGTTTATTTTTTACCCTTTTCTTTGCGATGTGAAATGAAAACTTTAAAAACAGAACAAAAAGTTTCATTGTCAACAAACTCGCGTGATCTTCGGTGACAGAAAATCCGTTCGGGGACGGATATACAAATAGCATCGTTATAAAATTCAAATTGCAATTTGTATGCCTTCTCTTTCACTATACTGTGTGAATAGTGCAACGGCGGCGCTAAGAGGGTGCGGGGTCTCGGACAAGATGAATTTTGCGGGGCCCTGAACGTTATGTGACACCGGCCCATGACCTGTCATAGTCATACTGGGTTTGAAAAACACATATAAATGCACATATAAATGCAAATAAAAACACAAGAAATATCATATTCATTAACTGAACGTAATTTCTTCATTTTGAATATTAAAAATGCATTTATTTTCATCCCTAAACCTCTTTTTTCTAACCAGGCGCAAGGCCTAGGGCGGTCGCCCATGTTCGCCACCCCCTAGCGCCGGCCCTGACTAGTGATTGCAATTTTATGTATGTCAATTATGAATGTGTACCATCATAAAAAGTACTATAATAAGAAAAGAAAATTTGGTAAGTTAATTAAAATTAATTTTATTAAAGGTTTCAATATCTGAGTTCTTTTTAACAATTTCAGCAGGATAAAAAGAAGGAAAAAAAAATGTAATTTTCAAAGAAAGACGCTATTTTTCATTCAATGGAAGAAGACATATATGATGTTATTTAAGAAATTAGATATAACAATATGTAATACCACTATTTAACATCATATCAGTAAAAAGGGTTAAAAAAATTCTTCAAATCTTTATTTTGAGCATTATTGATATCGGGATGGATATTACCAATGATATCCAGGATGCCTAGCTGAATATTGTTATCAGTGTCAAATACGAGGTCACCAACGTAGCAGCAGTGGAGCAGTATCTGCATTTGCCCATGATTGAAAATGATAAATGCTACATTCTCAAAATATGACATACAAATCTCGACCAATAATGCCGGCCGCCAAATCATAAATAAACCTACACATTGGTTACAAAAATTCCCATTAAAAATGAAAAAAAAATTGCTTATCGTACAGAGCTTGAATAAGCGGAATGAGTTTCTCAATAGTTTCAGCCTCCTGAAATAATTTATAATATTACTTTTGAAGTGAAACAAAGATTGAAACCCAAGATCTACAGAAACAGAAGTAAACAATGAATCTACATCTGTAATGGGGAAAAAAAGATGTAACCAGATTGATAGATTAAACTTTTAACCTTTAAAAAAAACCTGAAAAATCTATTGGAAACAGAAAAAGGGGAAATGATACCCCAAGCTTAGATCACTTACTATAAGTAATGCCAGAAAGAATCTTAATTGCCGATGAATTACAATTAACAATTAGTCTTACAGGGAAAAGTCCTTCGGGATCTTTATCTTTATGGACTTTAGATAAGATTCGAAGAAGGATTTTTAGCGATCCATTTGGTAACTATTGTGATAGCAACCAAAATCGGTAGTTATTGCGTTTGTCCTGTCCGTCCGTGTCTGTCCACCCTAACGACTCCCGAACGGAAGGTCGGATCGACAAACGAATTTCACCATCTGTTCAGAGGCCCAAACACTTAGGAATGGCGTATTTTCATGGGTCAACGCCCCCCCCCCCCCACATATTCGAGATATTTGGCATTATTTTCATTGTATTTCCGCTATTAGTTTAAATGTTAGAAATACAACCATCTCATTTCAGTTGTCAGCTATAACTTGGTCTCGCACTCATAAACTGAAGGTTATCGGTTCGAATCCATATATCTACTTTTTTTTGGGGGGGGGGAGGGTCTCTTAATCTTTTTTGCTCAATGCCCGCGTTTGTTTGTTTTTATTTTCCTAACGTTCTTTTTAATTTTTTTTTCCTAACTTTTTTTTTTATTTTTCCTTACGTTAATATACTTCTTTTTTCTATTATTATTTTTAAATTATTTAAATGGGTCGCCCTTAAATTTATGCTTTAGCACAAAATTATATTCACTTGTTTTTTCTAATTAGTAATTTCTTATTTCAGTTTCCTTTAGCTCCTTTTCTTCTTACAGGAAACTGGTTTATTAAATTGTCTTAATAGACGAACTTTTTACTTGAGGCCACGCTGCGATTTTCACAACGTCACTATCAACATAAAGTTTAAATATACGGGTTAGTTCTGGAGCTTAGGAGAAGCTACTGTACAAGGCTTCACTTCCGGATCTTCAGTTGTATGTAGCAGCCCTAGCAAAGATATTTCAGGAAGTGAATGTCAGTCATTCAGTGACTTAAATAATCAAGTAATGGTTATTTAAAAATACATTAAAAAAAAATGACAAGAAAAGAAAAAAGAAAATCCAGATATAATTTGTGATTTCTTTATGGAGGATAAGGTTTGCGATTAAAAACTTACAGTAAAAAATATTGAGAACGTCTAATTTAGATTCTGCAAGAGAATATTAATTGTGAATAAGATATAATAATTAAAAAAAATGTAATTTATTCATAATTAATATTTTCTGGTATAGTCTATTTCAGCAATTTTCCCAACTTTTTTTGACTTGCAAACCACTTTCAATTTTAAATTGATAGTGGGAAAACAAAAAAAAGATACCATATCCTCACACCAGCCAACCAAAAAAAATATATTTACGAACAAGTGCATAACGATTGTTGCTGTGATAGAATATTGCAAATTAAGCACCGTTTTATACAAATTTACCTACACAAATTTTTATTTTTTTTTCTTAGTAGCATATTTTATAATGTAGATTGTATTGATATACAACGAGTAGGTATGTGAGTCGAAAGTTCAACAACCTATTTTTTTTTTTCCTCTGAATGAAATCCTCCATGAAAAGATTGCATCTGAATTCATTAATCTCTTTTCACTTTCTAATTCTCTCCATTCAGTGCATTTCAATATTTAAATAAATACACCACAGAAGATATCCAAATTATCCTTATTCACATTTCTGAATTTCCTCTCAGCATTTTCTAAAAAAAAAAAAGCTGCGTGCTCTAGATTTCCCCTTCCCATACAATTGTGTAAACGTTTATTTTGCTAAATAGATGAATAAGAGTAAATAAATAAATAAAACTGTATTTTATTATAACAATATGGTTTCAGAGTAACGCAGTCAGATTTGTTTTTCGCATAATAACGATTATTCTTGTTTTTAATTATAGTTCACCTGCTTTCCGGAAGCTCTTTCTTTAGATCTATTTTTGGTAATGTGGGTTTTTTTTTATGTCACATTTGTTTTTGTTCTCAGAAATGCTGGTGATTCTAGTTAAAAAATGAAATTCCTGTTTTTTGTAATCCAGCTTGAACTTCACTACATACGTTTCTTTTATTTAATAATTCGTTCTTGATTGTGAATTGTTGACAAATTTAGAAAATTAGGAAGGCGGAGTAGGCGTAAGTCAGGAAAGACTCATATTAAAGTTATTGGCGTTAGCTCAAAATCCAAATAAAAGAATGGCTTCTACTTCAATCAATGTTCTATATAAACCTTTTGTTTGTTCTTCTTGTATTGTTCAAATAGGGAAAAATTGATCAATCGTCTGCTGTTCAAAGCTAATATTTGAAGCCAACATTTTCATATTTACATATATTTAGCTATGTATGTAGATAGCTATCCAACAACAACAACATTCTTTCTTGAGATTGCATGACCTTGTATAGAAATTACATCACTGGATAATAAATAAATGAATAAATAAATAAATAAATAAATAAATAAATAAATAAATAAATAAAT
>JAFIDM010049286.1:354713-387257 GCA_023159025.1 Thereuonema tuberculata
AATAAATAAATAAATAAATAAATAAATAAATAAATAAATAAATAAATAAATCAGTATTTTTTCTGTAAGCAGAAGAACTTAATTTAATGTATCACTCATAGATAGATACACTACACTGGTTGCAGCTTTACACAAGAAGGAACATCAATGAAGAAAGTTTTAGTTAAAATTGCTACAGTTATTTAAATATTTATGACTGATATTAAACTGTTATTAAACGCCGTTGCTACAAACTGCAGAAAGTATACATATACATATAGTATCAGTTTTTAAGTGTACATTCGTGTCAAAGCTCACAGGCATACCCTAATTTCGGAATGGGATGGATTATGATATTCGACGTAGTCATTCAACTAAAAAAAAAAAACATTTCAACCTAACATGATCTATTGTTTTACGTTCACTGCAGTTACATGAACAAAAGACATTTAAACACAATTTATTTCTTGCTAGGTAAGCACCCTTTGTAGTCTTGAGTGAGTTGTTCCATTGTTTAATTATAAATTTTTGGAAAATAGATTAATTATTCCCATGGTGTGTGGGCTGAAATTAGATGTACAGGGAATGGCCAATAATAACTGTTTTGATTTCAAAATCATCTTTTTCATTTCCAGTTATGCCAGTAAGTCCTGAGCATAATAAAAGACAATTAGATTTAGTAGCTGTCGATCTATTTTTTTTTCATCATTTCATTTTAAAATTTGAAAATCAGTTTAACGTGTATTGTATTTTAAAAATTTTATATTTCTAAAAAGCAATAATATAAATACACCATATCTTATTAAAAAATTGTAAAAACAAGTGTATTAAAAATGTATAAAATTAAATTACATTGAGTAACAATATAATGTATACAGCAACTTTTAAATGTGTTAAATACAATTTTTAATTACTTATGGTGTGTTTTTATTATTGCTTTTTAGAAACTACTTCATTTTGGAATCTGCATTAAGCACTGGTTGCAGATATGATTTAGAGTCACTTAACTGATATAGTTAAATCTTTCAGTTTAGAGTTCCATAATACCCTCATGGTATAATACTGTGAGTTTGCCTGAAAAACAATGAAGTAAACTGGAAAATCGTCCGTTATAATGTAGATAGGTTCGTGAAGTGAAGGAGAATAAATACAGACAATCACACCAACTCCTTTAATGGACTGTAGCCGTCAGTAAATATTTTAATATCCGCAGGCACTGATTCTGGGTCTGTCGCATCCACTGCAATAGGAAAGAGTTTCTTATTTGATGGATGAAAACTGCATTGGATATTTTCCCTACGTAAATAAATAAATAAATAAATAAATAAATAAATAAAATTTATATGAAAAAAAAAAAATCCCAGCCCCCATTCTCTCCATAGTCTTTAAAAAGTTTCTACATCCCTGACACAAAATTTTTTCTTGTTGCAATTGAGTTCACCGTTTGTTTTTTTTTTTGTTTTTTTGTTTTTTTATAAACAATAAATACTAAACCACTCCTTCAGTAAATACTTTAACTCAGATTCCTTTTTTTTTTAGTAAAAAGATAGTACTTAAAATAATATCCTCTCTACAGACTTATTCTGAAAGAGAAAACTGCTATTATACATCTATATATATCGTAATACTTTCCTGAATCCATGTAGGTCAATCAGTAAATGAAAGAATTCACAAAGAAATAAGTCCAAACTTCTCAGTGGTTTATCTCAAAAATTTCTTTATAAATAAAAACAACAAGCCATGTACTTAATTATATAATTAAATCATCCCCATATCGTCGTAACGGGATAATTTTCTTTTTGTAATTAGCAATATATTTGGGTTAGGAATTATCATTGTTAGGCAATCCTCCGAGAAGTTCTCTCATTAATTTGGTTAAAATTTTTATATTTAGGCATTTTTACAAATCAGGATTGATGAATATTGGTAGATTTATATTTATTGTTTAACTGATAATTTTTTAAAAAAAGTGGATAAATTTCATGAACCTTTACTTGATAGAGAAATATCCATTTTAACATGACTTTATGTTAAATTTTTGCTGGAGCAGCTGCAGACATTAATATTTTGGGATGATAGATGCTTTTAATATTCATTATGTCCAGATCTAAATGCTTCATTGAATTCAGTATCAATGATTTATTTGATATATTCAAACCGCAAATTATGTTCGTGCAATTCACTTTGACGTCAAATTTCTTTGATCTATAAACTTAAACATAAATTAATTTTAAATATACATTATTTACAAAGCGTAATATACTTAAATGTGTTTTACTTCAGAAACGGTTTATTTAATTATCACGGCTGAAAATCTCGGCATCTCTTTGTATATTTCATTCTGAAACCGGATTTTGAGAATTCGCGTCGTCAAAGTTCAATACACTCCATTCATAAGACAATTCAAATAAAATATATTATTTCCTTTAAATGAAGCGAATCACAAATCTTAGATCCGAAGGAGGACATTTTAATTAAATGCACAAATAATAAATGATTGGAGGAGAGATTTTCCTATTCTGCTTGAAATCCATTCAATATTTCGGCTGTATACTTTGTGCCTTGCTTAGGAGATATTTGACAATTACTCAAAAAAGTATAAAATATCTGAGCCGTTATTTGATCAATAATATATTTTTAGCGTCCCATTGGGGAGCTATTGTGATAAAGACCAAAATCAGTAGCTATTGCGTTTCTTTACCCCTAACAACTCCCGAACGGAAGGTCGGATCGACAAACAGATTTCACCATCGTGTTCAGAAGCCCAAACACCGTATTTTAAGGGGCCAAGGCATGTTCGAGATATTTGGCATTGTTTTCATTGGATTTCTGCTAATAGATGAAATGTTAGAAATGCAACCATCTTCTTTCAGTTGTCAGCTGTAGCTTGATGCTTAAGGTCTCGTATTCATATATAAAGTCATATGTCGGTTCGAATACGTGTATCACTTTTTTTCCTCTTACTCTTCTTTTCTCAATGTCCGTGTGGGTTTTTGTTTGTTTTTTGTTTGTTTTCGTAATTTTTTTTTTCTTTTTTTCTATTTTTTTTTTTATTTTCCATTATATTAATGTACTTTCTTTATCTATTATTATTTTTAATTTTTTTTATTATTATAGGTTGCCATTAAATTTCTGCTTCAGCACAAAATTATGTTATGTATATAATTTTTATTTAGTCAAAAAAGAAACAGTATTTTAAAATTTAACTTAAGCCTAATTTCTCTCCTCTAATTCAAATTAGATTGATCTGGAGGTTGAAAATAAGTTCCACATAAGCGAATCACTCTCCAAAGATAGATTTTTTTTTTTATTTGCCTTTATTTCTATAAGCAATACTTTTCAAATCTTTTTGATTCTTTGGAACACACAGAAAAACTCTGCTACCGCAAAATTTACTAGATGTACATCTACACATTCATATGTTTAGCTGTAAATGCATCAGTAAGAATATTATTAGTGTATATCTTAGCTAAATAATGACAGTTCGAGGTGCGAAATCTTTTTGGTTTTTTTTTGTGCCTTTCGTAGTTCCCTTTTTATTAAATTATTAGGAACGTAAAATTTATTATTACTTAAACTGGTTAGTTTAAAACTTTGTTTCGTACTTAAGACAAATTCCTTTTGAGTCTAGCGGTACGCAAGACAAGGATTTGACTTTTTTTTTTCTATTTTGTGTATTTTTGATTGCTTTTTTTTTTGTTCTTCCGGGAGCGAGAGTAGGATTCTTTTATGTTCGCACCTTTTCGACCGTCCGCGTCCCAGTGTCTCCCCGGTGACAGCTCGAGATTCGAAATCTTTCTACTTTGTTCCTTTGTGCCTTCCGTAGTTAATATTTTGTTTATAAATGATATTATTATAAATATTTTGTATTTATAATACTTATAAAATAAAAAAAAGAGAAATTAAAGACTTTTCTGTAGAATTTTGAGATTTTTTTTTAGGAATGGCAGCGTAAACAGAACAAATTTTGAGAAAAACTGATTTAATGACACATTTTCTTCTAATTTAGACCGTGGCAAGATTTTTTTTGTTGTATAGGAAATCCTTTTTTAGGATAATACGAATGCATGAAAAATATATAAATTTAAAGATATGTTACTAAAAACATCTTTGATATCGAAAAAAATATAGTAACATATCTTTAGATAGATATATGTTAATTAACAAAATTAAAAAGAATATATTTTGTTATTGTTAAAATTAACTAAGTTACTATGCTAGTCAATTTAAAATCTTTTTTTTTTAAAATAATAATTAATTTATTACCAATAGTAGTTTTGAACGAAACGTTTCATTAGCCATTTTTATAGCAAATTACATTTCGTATATATTTTCTTTCTTTTTATTCTGTAATATGGTAGAAGGAAAATAACCCACGGGTTCCTACAGAGCTAATTACGATTTAAAATTGGATTATATTATTAAGACATATAGAAGCAGAATATTATTGATACACTTGCGTATACGTCTCTCCAACAACGACGGGAGAACAACATGACTACCTTTAATTGATATAGAGCATCTTAAGTAGAAGTTTTTTTCTCTGTTTAAATATTATTTTTAAATTTTCCATTCATCTCGAGAAATCTCTCTGACGACTCTTCAGTTCGTCACTGAGGGCGAGCTTCTGCATCTAATATTCGTCTGGCCTGCGCTTGTAGTAAGCTAAAAAAAATGAACATTGAAATTTAAATTTTACTCTTTAAATTTTAGCCTAAAATTAATGAGTTCTTTTTTTTTTCTCTGGCTCTTCTCTCATTGCGTCACACACATGAATATAATACACCCAAAAAATAGAGGCATTTGAGTTTATTTATTAAAGACCATCATCAGAGAAGCAAATGACACGAAATGGAAGTTGTCTGAATAGGCAAATGAAGTGCAGAATCCATTTATTGAGCAGGAGGTGACACATAGACGGGATTAACATTCGCATGTCAAACATGAAAAATGTGTCGGACATTGATTGTTCAGTAGGGTGTATGGTCATCTCAGATTGCTACAATACACTGACAGCGATGAGGCTCAAATTGGCAGCAGTTCCACAGGGATTCGTAGCCACTCGCGAACCAAGGCAATTTCCAGCTGAGGAAGTGTTATGGGCGGTGACTGGCAACACGTCTTCCTGGTGCATCCCAAGCGTGTTCGATGGGTTTCAGATCTGGAGAACGTGAAAGCCAGTCCATGCGCTTGATTCCAGCCTCTTGCAGCAGATATGACGAGATGCGCACGGTGGGGCGTGCATTATCGTCCATAAAAAGAAAGTTGGCCTCAACTACTCCAGCATAGGGTGCCACTATAGGGTGTAGAATTTCATCCCAATATCTTACAGCATTCATCGTTCCATTTCTAACAACATGGAGGTCGGTACGACCGCCAATGCTGATGCTTACCCACACCTTGATTCCACCTTCACCAAAGGAATGTCTTTCTTGCAGAAACGTGGACTCTCCCGGTTCCACATTCACGCCATATCAGAGCACGACGATTATGAGGCTGTAGCTGAATCTTGACTCGCCATTGAAGAGAACCGTGGAGTACTCTTCACGGGTCCAAGGAAGATGCATTTCAGCCCACCTTCTGCGGGTTCTGCGATGTTCAGCAGTTAATGGACGCATACCATTGGTCGCCGGGCATACAGTCCACCGTGACGCAGCCTAATTCACACGGTCTGAGTACACATCCGTCGTCCTGTATCAGAGAGAAACTGTACCCGCAGCTTAGTCGCATTGCTTCGCCGTTTCCTTCGTGCTATTAGTGTTAAAGAGCGATCATCTCATGCAGTGGTGGCACGTGGGCGGCCCTTCCCTGGTCGTCTTCTTACTATGCCAATCTCTCTGAAGCGATTCCAGAGTCTGCTAATCCCGCTTTGGAAGGTTCCAACCGTTGCTGCCACTGTCATCTGTGTTTGACTAGCTTCAAGACGCCTTATGACTCTCCATGCTTCAGATTCCGTTAAATCACGTTGCAGGGACATTTTCAGGTGACACTCAACGATTCTGCTAGTTGTTGTTGATTCAGGGAAGTGGAGATTGAAAAACATATATGAATATTATAATTGTTTAGATATATTTAATTATGTATATGTTTATATTTATATTTATATTTAGCAGAATAGTAAGGTGCAATGAATATTGGATAAGTGATACTGAATTAACATAGCATAGTGTAATTTACTCTAAGGTAAAATGAATCAATCACACGTATTCAAATATATGAATAACAAAAGTTTATGACGGATGCATAATATTATTAATCATTTTACATTCCTAAATCAGATAAACTGTTATCTGATAAAATTAATAAAGTTCAAGTTGACACAACTTTAAGTTCCTTTAAAAGTTCAATTGGTTTTTCATAAACTATTAAGTTCTTCACCCTTTGTGAAATACTGAGCCTTTAACAACTTGTATGATAATATTACTTCACGTTATTGATCAGAAAGGTTCTATCACCCTATGTGATTTACTATTGTACTATCTATTCTAATATATATAGTCCCGTTGTATAACGATGAATATTATCAATAATTTCTATTAAAGTTTATTTTTCAGAACAATAAACTTATATATTTCTTCTTTAATAAAGATAGTCGTTTAAATTCTTTATTCTCTAAGTCTTTAGCAAATCCATCTTATCTAAATGGAAACCCTTTTGGTTTGTTAATCTTTATGTACTCGATGGTAACCTATACTCGTAAAATCACAAAGTCCGTTATCCTTAAAAGAAACTTGTAGTGTCTTTGATATCCACGCTGTGTATCGTATAAAATACCCCAAGTTAAATTAAGATACTGTACACAGAAAAGTCTTGCGGTTGAGGAAGTGAGATTCTTAGCAGTTGCAAGCACTCTGAGCTTACCAAGGAGGACGCTAATAATGCACAAACGACCATCCCAGTTTCCCGTCCGTGAAAGCTCAGGATGCAAATCTTTTAGTGTTATGCATTTTTGATTTTTTTGTTTTTTTAAGTTGATAATATGCACGTTAAACTTTATTTCTATTAAAAATACTTTTATTGCATTTAAATATCCTCAATATTGCAAAAATCTCCAGGTTTTCGTTGAACTCGTGAATCTACTTAAGTCCAAGAAAGCCCGCGAAAATTACTACTCATTGTCGTTTGTCTAAGAAAGAGCGAAGATAGTGTTATGTTAGCAAAGAAATGTAAGTATTTATTTGATTTTCAAGGACTTTCAGGTAATCGAAAGTAATGGTTTCCAATGTTTACGATCTTAACATTGACTTAAACAAGCTAAAATTTATTGAAATCTAAACAGTGCTCCGTAAACTCTAGAATGTACTGTTGAAACTTGATGTTTGAGCTATCTTTGTTTACAGTGAAAACTGATTTTTGTACAATCATTGTAAAGGCCATTGAAGTCAGTAACATGTACACAATATTAAGGTAGCACTCTAATACAGAACGCTTGGCTGCGGGTTGGAGGTAACGGGTTCGATTCCCGGCCTCGGCGGAGGGCGGGGATTTTTCCACTCTCCTTTCATCTCCAAACGGGTCCTAGGATCTACCCAGTTATCTGTAGAATGGGTATCGGGTTTCTTTCCCGGGAGTTAAAGGCGGGCGGGCGTCGGGCTGACCACCCGACCCGTTGGTCACGAAACGTCGGGAGCCTGATCTCCCGCGACCCCAAAAGCCTGCATAGGCTTATTGTGATACACTTTAACTTTAACTAACTCCAATAAAGAGAATGTTGTATAATGCTGTGTTACAGCGATTTCTATTAGCATTCGAGAATTGCTGAAGAAATCATTATAAATTACTTCTGCCGTAAATGTTTGGTTAAGAAAATAAACCTTACTTTATATAAAAATAAGTTATTCAATGCATTCAGAATCTGCCAAAGAATGGTAACTGAAACAGGATAGTTGTATTTAGTTGTTTTTCTTTTTGAATTTCTTCGTGTTCATTTTCGATAGTTCTCTTAAACTTCGAAGTTAACGTTGATAATTCCTGAATTCCATTGGTCTCTACTTCAATGTTTTTAATTTTTTTCTGTAAAGATTTTGGTTAACAACATAATTTTTCTTCTGGAAGCATCCAAGGAAACACTGTTAAGATGACCTCACTGTTCGTGAATATCAATTTGTAATCAGTAATATTAATTATACAGATACAAATACGATTGTTCTGCAGCTTCTGTACCTTGACACCAGGTGCGCTGATGTCAGATTGCACGAACTGCAGTCTATTCCTACAAATTGCCCTCAATACAAGCAGCCATTATGTTAGAACAAAAGCAATAATTTTCTGGCCATCGGCCAATTGCCGATAAGTAGAAATCACTTAAAATGCCCGTTTTACATTCACCATTTCACTCGCCATAATTGCCGCCATTACCTCGCAATCACACATGGCGAGTATTTTGAGATACATAGCCCCTGCGCTATCTTTGAAGAAATGGCGCAATGTAACATTCGAGATGACGCAATGTAACACCAACGCTCCTGGTGACGAATTGTAGAACTTGGAAGTCCAATCGATTTGCATCTATACCGATTAAAAAAATGATTTTGACGATCGGAGGGCATCTTTTCCTTATGTTTTCGTGGATCCTTTCATAAAATGTTACATTATTAATCAAAATCATTTCAGAATTTCGACTTGAAAATTTGAATCGACAGCGATCGAGATCTCGAAAACATATCGTCGTTGATCGAGATTTAACGAGACTGAATTATTTATCGAAACTGAAAACAAAAAATACAAAACGATGAAAAAAAACATGAATATTTCCTATTTTAATTAATTAAAAGCATTCTTTCACATATCCGATGCATTGACTGAATGGTTTCTATATAAATCAATGCTATTTTTTTCGTAAATAAAACGTAGGCATGAGGACAATTGAGAAGTGTAAATGTTCCGTTTGATGGAAAGCGTTATGGTAAGTGTAAAGCGGTGCACTAATCACTCGCAATCTACCCTGACATCGCCTTCGTTATGGCTTGCATTTATGGCGAGTGAAATGGTAAATGTAAAACGGGCTTACTTGAAAGGCAAGGCTAAATCAGCCTTTAAAAAAAGATCTAATGAATCATTTTGCTAAGCAAGAAAAGTTTCGGTCTCCCGCTCAACAATAAGTAGTTGTTTATTTAAAATATAATATATTTAAATAAAACTAACCATGAATTAATTACGTGTAAATTATTTTTCACTAATATAGTATTTCCTTATTTCAATTTTTGTGAATATTAATATATTAAACTGTATCCCTCCAATCTTTACCCTCTCTCTTACAAAATGGGGGCTTACAAAAATGGCGTAATGTATCTTTCCGTACAAGAAAACTTATTTCACGCAATTCGTGCTAGAGATGTTAGTAATATGACTGCAATTAACTTAATAAAACTAATTAAAGTTAACTTAAAATTAGAGTTAGCTTATTAAAACTACATTAATGTTTATTAATGTCATAAAGTTAAAATATTGTTTGCCGTGAATTAAGTATCGAAATACTCAAAAAAGATTTTCATTTAGTGTATTCCCTTTCAATAAAAGTGAAGAAATTTTAAAGAATCTTTTTGATATCGTCGGAGTCAATGTGGAGCCTATAAAACCTAAATAAACAATAAAAAACTGACCAAAAGGAAAATTGGTAAGAAAATTCATGTTCATGCGTTCCGCGGCCGCTGTGAATTTTTTTAGAGCTAAAAAAATCAGATTGCGCTACTAAATATTAATAAACATCAATGGGTGCGACCAAGTTTACTAAATGACATCCTGAAACAGCTGTTTCACGCTATTATAAAAAATTGATTGCGGCCGCGGAATGCGTGCACGTGAATTTTCTCACCAGTTTTCCTTTTGGCGTTTTGGAATTTTTTATTATTTATTTAAGCTTTCACATTGATTCTGAAGATATTTCCAATAGACCTGTCTATTGAGACTTCGTTGTTTACTGGTGACTGCTTCTAGCTGATGATCGCCATATTAGCGTGAAATAGTGTTCTAGGCAGGCGCGGATTTAAGGGGGAAGGCGGTCGCCCCCCCCCCCCCCCCCTGGCCTGGACGATACGTAAAAATAATACTGTATTTATAAACTGTCCGCTCTATTTTATTCATGAAAACACGATCACCCTTTTAGAAATGCCTATCAGAGATATAATTAGAAAATAACTAATTACACTGAAGCTCGGGTATAATGCGGTTGTTTATATCGCGAATTCGGATATAACGCGATTTGGTCTTGGACCCCGTCTACTTTTTAAAAAGGTGTATAATTGTAAAATTGCAAAATTTACCGTTTTTTCGCCTAAAATCAAATCAAAGGTGTAAATTAATATGCTTGTTTCCTTATTATTTACAGTAATTGAGACTCTATACCCACCCTAATGTCACGAAAATGCGTCAAATACAATATATTTTTAAAAAAATACCAGAATCGCGGACTTTCTCGTTTAACCAAAATGAATATCGAGATCTATTTTTCTGCCAATGACAACCAGTAAGGAGGCCCATGTAATCTAATAGGCCTCTTCGATCCACGTGACTCGTCATTTGTACAAGATGTCAAATCGATTTTGGCTAATATAACCAAAGTGTTGAAAAGGTAATGATTTATGTATTTATAAATATAAAATTCTCTCACGTAGCTCTGAATGATGTATGTAATCGCGAAATGACCATTTTAAATCGATTTGAAATCGTGTGGGCGATAATAGGATGCGATATACGACATTTTACGTCGCGAAGTTCGGTTGTATCGCGATCTTCGAAATCTTGGATCCGAAAGACCGCGTTGTATAACCGAGCTTCAGTTTATGTGTATCGGAATAATGCTTTACCTTCTCCGCCCATAACACGAAAAACTATGTCGATAGGCCCAACCGGCCGTTGTTTAGTATCGGTTTTCAGTTAAAAAAGATTATATTTTACATCGAAACAGCCTAAAACACGACTTGTAAGATTAAAATTTTCAAAATTTTCCGGGGGTAATTATTATCTAATAATTATAGATACCCCGAATGGTGACCGCCCACACCTTTGCAAAGCCTTAAATCCGTCCCTGGTCCTCGGATGTCATTAGTAAGGAACTTGGTCTCACCCGTTACTCTTTTTGATCTTAATGTAATTCTATTGTTTATTAACTTATCCCTTTAGAAATCCTCCATATCTTCCATCCCTCAATAATGACCCGGAAATTCTTCACTAATACGACTGGTCTGACTTCTTCAAAATTTGAAAGGATGCTGGTCCAATTTAGTACAGGGTGTTTCGGAAATGATAGACAAAGCGAAGAGATCCAAAGATCATTTTGAGTCTTAAATGTTCTATGACATTATGAGAGAGGGACCGTAGTTTTAGAGTTAGGAAATGAGTGCTTTGGGGATGGTTCCTAATCAAAGAAAGCTCAGTTCACATTAGGAAGTGTAAGTAAATAAATAAAGGTTTATTACAAAAAGCAATCCGATAACAAATTTGACTGAAAACAGATATGATAATTAAAGAAAATGCGAACTTCCTAATGTGAACTGAGCTTTCTTTGATTAGGGACCATTCCCAAAGCATTCATTTCCTAATTCTAAAACTACGGCCCATATCACAAAACGTCGTAGAACATTTTCCGAAACACCCTGTATGAGCACGATTATTTTGGACTCTCTCCGCCCCCACCCTTTTCTTTTATATTATTTGTATCAAATGTGAAATATTCGCTTTGCATCCAAACTCCTCGTACATTTTAGCGGTTATAACGTTTTGTTTTCAATAGAATTATCATCTAAATATAAATGTGGGTTTTTTTCGTTTTTGCCTTTTTCATGACTTTACCAAAAAAAAAAAAAAAAATAGATATATAAATAAGTAAGCAAGTTTTAATATGAAAAGGGAAGAAAAATCTATAAAATGCACAAATTCATTAGAATTGTTTGCTTTTAACGCATTGAGCCGTCATCGATAGCAATCTGGGACAGCTAAATTTGTGCATTTTTTAGATTTTTCTTCCCATTTCATATTACATTAATGCACGCTAAACCTTCTTTATTATTAAGCTTTAATATTTTTTGAACTTTTGTGTGCATTTACTTTTGGAAGGGTGTGAACATCCTTCTGGAATCAAGCATAAAAAACACGTTGTCGTAACTCAAGGTCATTGCACCATTGGCCATAACGTTCTAGAATAGACGCGTCTCACCTTCTTGGGTGCTTCTATAAAATGGCACCAAGGTTTCGGTTGCTACCTTCCGAGCAACCACTGCTTCTATAAAATAAGCCGGTTACTCCAGCCAACCAGTGACCGCTTCTATAAACACCAACCAGATTTCAGGTTGCAGTAACCGAGATGACGTATTTGCAACCGGCTGAGGAGGTGGGTTATTGCTTGTTAGGTGGGTTATTCCTTCAGTAGCAGACGATATGCGATAGACTTTCAATTTCGTTTCTATTAAATTTAATTTTTTTTTGTACATTTGCAATTTCACTTCTATTAAATTTAATTTTTATTTATTTATTTATTTATTTATTTATTTATTTATTTATTTATTTATTTTAGACTTCCAATTTCGATTCTATTAAATTTATTTTATTTATTTATTTATTTATTTATTTTTAGACTTCCAATTTCGCTTCTATTAATTTTTTTTTATTTATTTATTTATTTATTTTAGACTTTCCCTTTTATTTTTGTTTATTTTATTTTGCCTTTATTTAGGGCATCTTTGTCGGGCATCTTAGTTTGAGGGCGCCGGTGGCCGCTCTATGCCGCGGCCGCTGCACCGAAGGTCGGCAGGAGAGCCGGGGGTACCGGACTCGCGGTGGTTTGAAAACGGAGAAATTCCGATAAGTAGTGCCACAGCTTCACGGAACCCAACCATCGGCGTTCTATATGAAACAAAGAAGTAAAATAAAATATATTTTTTTTAATTTAATCGTCGAGTAAAAAGCAACTCTGTATTGTAAAATAGAAATGTAATGTAAAATGCGTCCATTGTGTCGTCTGCTGGGAATGTTGTCGGCTGATACGAATGGGTTACACAGTTTCTCTTGCATAATTCTCAATTCTTGCTTTCTCTCTACTACATTACTATACATTGATAACATAATAATCTCTTCATCTGACGAGGATGAGGAATCAGTACTTGATTCTCTTTCTAACAATGAATAAAGTTCTTCAACTTCTAACAACAGATCGAGAATCTTGGCAGCCATCTTTGAACACAACCAACCGGCGCCGTCTATAAAATGAAGGACTTGGGAGTAACCTGGCTCCTACGTCAGAGCAACCTGTGACGTCACAACACCAACCCGAGTGCTTGTAACCAAAACCATTGGTTCCATTTTATAGAAGCACCCCTTGACAACCACTGTTTGGCCTTGGAGTGGCTCTGCTATCAGCAGACACCGGATTTCCACGGGGAGACGAGCACTCTGGTTTTATTAAAAAAGTTAAATTAAAAAGATGTCATGCAGGGGTGAGGAATTGCTTGTTGGTTTGTTTATATAGGCCATCGATAAAAATTTATTATGAAGAAGGTTGTACGGCACGTCGCGGTAAGCAAAATTCTGATTAAATTTACGACAATTTTGCTGATTTTGTCGATATACATATAGAGAGAGCCCCGGCGGCTTATAACCATGCTTTACATTGATACGAAACATAGGAAGCTGTAAACGCTGCCGATTGTCTGTTGGCGCATGACGTAACAAGATGGCGTCTGACCGCTCAATCGACCGCTAAAATTAATCCTAATAGATAAGGAAAATAGAAAGTATTAAAAAAAAAAGGAGAAATTAAATCTCTTTTGATTAGTCTAAATAAATAGCCCGGAAGTGGCTATCTCACATGCGTTCTGTTGAAGGAGACTCTGATGTTTGTATTCAATGTACTGTTCGGTTTTGTTTATGGGAGCCTTCAACGCTTTTTCGCATGCGTCAGGTCTCCTTCGATTTCATTGAAATAGGGATTGTTTAATTTTTAATCAAAGTTAGCTTACCGATAGCAGCGTTCTATTTGCGCTTTTCAGGAAAGACTTATGGAAAGAATAAATACTATTGCAGAAATGCTCCTTCTTTATTTTTTTCTTAAAAGCGAAAATGACCAAAAAAATTTCTTAGGAAAATGTTCATCTCAGCGTATCACCCCTCTACGGAGTAAATTCGTCCGCTAGTGGTGGGTCTGCTTTTTGAAACCGAACAGTACTTATATACATAAGTAACTATAACCAAATCTGAATTTTGTTGATCTCTCTATAATCTCCGTGTTGTTCTTCTTTTTTGTTTGTTTGTACCTTTCGAGAAATAAAATGCTGAGAATTTCAAAAAAAAAAAAACTACTAGACTTTTTTGCTTTTGAAAAATTTATGTTTTTTTGTTTTGTTTTTTGTTTTTATTTTTTGTGAGGCAAATCCTGTTGTAATCAAATGATTCGCTTCAATGCAATATCTTTTTGAATATCGAAATGCACTGTCATTTAGTAAATCCTCCAAAAAAATATTAGTTAATTTATATTTGTAAACATTCTAAATTTGCAAGAAATTTAGAAATTCTAAATAAGGTTTTTCATTTGTTTTCCTACTTATAGCGTAAAACTTTATATATACTGTATATGTAATTATACAGAAATATCTCTTTCTTTTGGTGAGGAAGCGTTAAGGGAATTCACAAATACAAAATAAAAAAATTAATACTACGGGATTGAAGAGAGTCTCTCAGCTATCGACACTGGGCATCTCGTCCACTATTGAATTGACCCATAAATGTTGCTGAAATAAAAAAAACAAGTTAAAAAAATGGTAATATATTTTATAAAATAACTAAGTTTATTTATAAAATTTATTACATATTTTGTGAAAATTTGTAATTTAATTTTGCTAAAAAAGAATTCGAGTTCAAGATTTTGGAACTAATCATAAATTTCAAAAATTTAAATTTTGAAAAAAAAGTTAAATTTAGAAATACTAACCCCTCTCCCCGTCTCCCCCCTGGTAAGTATGAGATACTTCAAGAAGAATCGATTCCAAGCGGTTATGGCGGTACAAAGTGATATTTTATTCCTTTTTGTGGACAATTTTTCGAGAACCATTTTTTCCCTCTGAACTTATTACAAAATAAATAAATACATAAAATAGCAAAATATTATAGAAAAGTTGTAACTATAATAAAAACCATTTAAATTTAGCCAATTGCTGTCACTATTTTTTTTAATTTATAAAATCGCGCCTTATATATAGATTTCTAAGGCGCGATTTAGATTAGTTATTGAGATGATCTTTCGTCATGTTTATGACCTGCGTTGTAAAAGTAGAGACGAGGTCTTTACTATTACGGTATTTTTTATCCTTTTTTTTTTTTTATTTGTTTCAATAATTTTTTTTCGTCCTGCATCCGGAAGCCACATCAGACTGACGTCGTAATTCGTATCTGTAATTCCCTGAAGTCTCGTTAATTCCGCGTAGAGCTTGACGCTGCAAAGTAGTTCGACTAAAATTAAAAACTGTTACGATTTTTACAGCGAAGAGATTGATTAATTTTTAAATATTTGTGTAGAAAAAAAAAATGTAGCTAAAATATAGCAATATAGTATTTTAAAGTTCACAAATACTAATGGCGGGCCTAAATAATTTCGTTAAAGCTTCCAATTAATAACACAGTTAAGAACAAAACACTTTTAATTAACAGCGCAGTGGAAGCTTGCTGGGCCCATAACCTTAATATTTTAGGAAAAGTGATGTAGCAATTCCATTTTTGGTTAATTAAATGGCAAGAGTATTCTTATATATTAATTAAAAAGAACAATTCTGAAGTCAGAAATTTTTTAAAACAATAACATATTTTCAACAATAAAATAAAATACTGTTCGTTTTAAAAATAGAGAGCTACGACAACACACACGATTCTACTCCCCAAAGGGGTGATACGCTGAGGTGGGCACTTTCGTAAGACCTGTTTTTCTTTTAGTACCTGTTATTTTTACAATAGTATTTATTCTTTGAATAATTCTTTCCCGAAAAGCGCAAATAGAACGCAGCTACTAGTAAACTAACACTGATAAAAAGTAAATATCCTCTCTTTATTTTTCCTCAACCCTATTTTCATGAATTCCAAGGAGATCTGACGCATGCGCAAAAGCGTTGAAGGCTCTCATAAACGAAAACGAACAGTAAATAAATAGAAGAAAATAACAAACATCTTAAACTGACTACACTTAATACGTTTGAATCTTATATTCAAAATATCTTTCTTTAACTTCAAATTAACACAAGTTCTTTTCATTTTCTACTTAATGCTCAAACACACTAGATAGTAAACAACTGAGTGACATCCTAGAACAGCTGTTTCACGCTAATATGGCAATATGGCTAATATAGGAAATATCGTCGGAATCAATGTGGAGGCTGTAAAGCTATAATAAATAAAAATAAAACCTCGCCAAAAGGAAAGTTGGCGAGAAAATTCATATTTATTAATATTTACCTGCACATTCAGATGTTTTATGCGCTAAAAAAATTCGTTGCGGTCGCGGAACGCGTGCACATGAATTTTCTAGCCAGTTTTCCTTTGGGCGAGCTTTTTTATTGTTTATTTTAATTTTGCAGGTTCCGTATTGATTTTTACAATTACACTAGATAGCTATTTAATCTTTTAAAGTTCATTTACGTTCAAGTTTAAAACACTAATCTTGGATGCCTAATTCTATTTATATCAGTTCTTACAGTTCATTAAGAGTTCTTTATGACAATACTTAAAGATGATTAAGTAGCGTTTATTTCTGCGCTAAACGATCCCATTCTGACGATTATAGTTGTAAATAATCGAACAAACAAAATAAAATTGTTGTTTATCTCTCACAAACAACAAGTTTTAGTGCATTTTGAATCAAATGTTCCTCGTCGAGAAATATTCAATAAGGAAATAGTTTCCTATCTTATTCTTCGTCAATAAATTCCAATCCGTTTCCGAATAAATTAGTCCTTATTTCCTCATAGTCGTCTTGCAGTCATGTTCCCTTACCTCAGCTTGTCTTCATAACTCTAGATTTTATTTATTTTAAATAAAAATAAGGAGCAAATTGGTTGACGTGATATCTACCACCGTATTACCACAGTTCTAAATATTATTCTTTTTATCGTCCTTAATTATTTGGTGACTTGCATATATTCTTCTCAGAAACGTAAGACATTATCTTTAGCTTCGAAGAAAAGAACCCATATATTCGCCCTGCTTTCCATAGCTCAATCATCTTCCAACTCCCGTTATTTTTTCGTTACCCACGATATCGATTGTTACTTGTAGCAATCTTTATTCGTGCGCTCCCTTCACGCACTCATATTGTTGCCTTGCGGCGCTTCATCAAAATTCGTAAATAATATCTTTTACTTGAATACAATTTGTGTACAAGTTTTAAAAACTGAATATCGTAAAATATAAATAATAATAACCAAATAAAAGTACTTAGCAATACATCGACAAAGTAAAAAAATAAAATAAAGAAGTACAGTAAAACCCCGTTATTATGCTCGTCAAGGGGCCATGACCTAGAAGCGTAATAAGCGGGATAGCGCTATAGACGGGAAATGATTTATGAGATGGGGAAACATTTAGACACCATTTTACAGGAAAGATACTTGATTCTGCAATAGATATAGTGCAAATGTGAGCAGCTTATTTCCTATTAAAAAAATCTTTGATTGTGGTTTGCCGTGTATGTGGGCTACTGTTATGAATTACGACATTTCCAATGCGGTTCAAGTAACTATTAACATCAATTGATACACCTGTAGGAGCAACACTAAAATTTTTTCGGAGCAGATTAGTGCACTGCCCGCCATTTCACGCGCCTTTTCTTGAATGATTGGGCCACTTAATGGCACTGATGCATCACGGGACTGATGAATCCATTCAATTAGAATTTCCTCGGCATCTTCATATTTTACACACTTTACCTTTTTACGTTTGCAACCACCCTTCGCTGCATTGGTAATTCCATTCTTATTTTTTATTATTGTTCTCAGAGTGGATGAGGGAATTCCTAGAGCGAAATCCTTCTGACTTAGTGTAGAATTCTCGTCGTACTTACGGAGAATTTGCAATTTTTCACTTATAGAAAGGGATTTCCGCTTTGATATTTTGCACTAACTTACTGCATCACTGACCTACACTTCAAAGAGTTCAAAGATTCCCTCCTACCAGGGAAAGAAAAGAATCTTTAAGTATTATATTTCTTTTCGATACAAAATTTCCGATATAAAAAAAGCGCTACAAGCGGGATTTGAAGCGTTATAAGAGGGTAAAAGTATATAGAGTTACATAGAAAATTCCAGGGACCGTATGAAAGGAGCGTAAAGAACGGGATAGTGCTATAAGCGGGAGCGTAATAACGGGGTTTTACTGTATATACATAGACAAATCCAACTTAAAAAGCGGGAAATCTTTATTATAGATCCTTTATTTAAATGTTTCGTTTGAAAATTTCTTCAAAAAATAATCTTAAACTCTTTATTACATATCTTTCATTTAAATGTTTTTATAAAGGATAAATTTCTGCAGCCATTTTAGTTCTTGCTCCTTATTACAGGGTTATTTAGGCTAAACTCTTATGCTATAAAATTTTAAACAAACAAACAATAACACAAACATTAAATCCTAGATCTCGTCTTAGAAATAACCAGAGAAAAATCCCAACTTCACCGGAGATCGAACACGGTTCCTTCAGCTTATAGACTAGGGTTTATATCCTGACCCTCCTGCCTATCTTCAAACATTCTAATATTAGAAAATTGAATTTTCTACGAACTTAGAAACTACAGTATAATATTTATGTATGATTCAAATTTACATGATTCATAATGCAATTGAAATTACTATTGAAATATACTATTTGTATGTATGCATGTGTGGTGAGTGTGGGTGGCAAGGAAGCCGAGCACCGCGACCTTGGATCTATAATATACTATTTAATGAGGTGTGAATTTCGTTTTGGCGTTTGTCGTCTTAGAATTTTTGACATTTTAATGAATTTCTTTTGCAATTATTTGTAATTTAATAAGATAAATTATAAATTATAAATAATTTAATAAGATAAAAATCAAATTTTTATATCAGCTATGTTGGATTTTTGTAGTGAAGAGAAAAACAAAAACAAAATTTTCACATTATTCACAGCCAAGTCTTTGAAAGAAAAACTTATTGAGAGTCAATATTTATATATGAGAATAATTTCTACTTGTTAATTTCATTTTATTATATGTACTTACTTTTGTATTACAAAAAATAAAATAAAGAAGGTTTAACGTGAATTAATGTAATATGAAAAGGGAAGAAAATCTATAAAAATGTACAAATTCGTTAGAATTATTTGCTTTTCACGCATTGAACCATCATCTGGCTGATGAGTCCTAATAAGGACGATACATCTGTCCCAGATTGCTATCGATGATGGCTCAATGCGTGAAAAGCAAACAATTCTGACGAATTTATGCATTTTTATAGATTTTCTTCCCTTTTCAAAAAATAAAATATTGATGATTTTCTTATTGGACCCGTACAAGTATTACGGAAAGACATTTTTAGTAATTTTTAGACCCCCACCCCCACCCTTAAGCAAAACTGGGGGAGGGCAGTTGCCCTCCCCCTCCCCTTGTGCTTACATAGGATTTGCCAAATATTAACAGAAAATAACAATAAATTACGGGATATTCAGTCCTGAATTAAAAAGTAACGAATTTATTAATATTTATTTTTTGAAAAAAAGTCTCATTTTGAAAAAGTCTCTTTCGCGCAGCGCACTTTCTCGTGCGAATGTTTATGTCTTGTGATCCCCCTGTCAGCAAAAATAGGCAAAGCCCCCTCGAATGCATACATAATAATTACGGCCTCAATGATGACATAATAATAAAATAATAAGATTTTTCTTAATAAGTCAAGCAATAACTTATTATTTTATGATTAATTAAATAGCATTTGCGCAGAACGATATTTTGTTCAAAGAAATATTTTGTTCAATCAAAAATTAGTTTTTTATAGTATTGTTGATTAATAAATAATAATACATTAATAACTTGAGCCACGTAATTCTTATCTAAAATATATTTTTTCTTTGCATTTATTCAAAAAAAATTAACAATCAATATTTCAACAAAGTGAATTCCCAAGTTTTCAATACTGATTTAAAAAAAAGCTCAGCTATAGAACAGTTAAAAAAAAGAATAAAAGAAAATGAGAAAGATTTAAGTATTGCAATATAATTATGAATATGTAACATTAAAAAGTTATCTTTTTATTTTATTTATGTTTTCCTTTTTTCTAAGTCGACTACAGAAATTAATTATATAGTAAAACGCCCGATCATCCAGGATTCCATTAACCGCCGTCTTCTGCATTTGATACAAATTTCATTTTTTTAAAATTCTCTATTTTAAATAAACAAGTATTTCGGACTTTGCCACCACAAAAATATCTTTAAAAAAAGTTTATAAAATAAAAATCACAAGCGTTTTAAAAAGGACCTGCGTTACATTTTGAAAATATTTATGATTTTTAATTTATAAACTTATTATAAACTAGCCGGGTATCGTCGCTTCGCTTCGGAACCCTTGCGTATATAGCATTAAAAAAAAAAAAAACTTTATTTATTTAGCAAATTAATATTGAGATCGGAGAATATACGATTTCCCAGCCCGTTGTGGCCTTCTTCGCTTAACTCAGGTGTATTGCGGGTTGGCACCACACACCTGGGGTTGCGCCACACACATTTTTGCATGTATCTTGCAAACACAGAAACGTTTGTTAATGACTGATATATCGTTCGATAGAACTTTCAAATACCGTAATTTCTCTATATAATGTTCTCTTCAAACTTTTATACTTTCGTTTAAATTGAGAAAAAGTCAAAATTTGACATCTTGGAAACGAAAAATTTTTTCGAAAGATTTTTTTATTAATTTTGTTTGTCTTAAAAATATCTACATTTTATCCATTTTCATGACCAGTCTATCTCTTATATTTTGATCACATAATTGGAAAAATTTAAAGTCTTAGGACAGAATGACAGACAGAATAACGTATTTATAATAAAAAATTACGGACTTTCTATCTAAAATGTTCAATTTTGTATTTACTTACTTCAAAAAAAAAAAAAAAAAAAAATAACATGCAGAAAGATAACAATGAAGAAAAAAGAAGACTATATCAAAGGTTTACTTTCGCATCCTGAGCCTATCGTCGATGGGAATCTTGGAAAAGGCCGTTTCCTCCTTATGGGACTCATCAGTCAGATCGGAGCGGAAGAGGGATCCTTTCGCGCCTTTCTGAGCCTGTCATCGTCGTTTGGATCTGGCTGTTGATAACGTTTGGTGCAGTCTTGTTTTTGTCTTCATTGATTATCTTCTTATTTTTTTTTTTATTTTTGGATAAACAACGTAATTTGGATAAATCATGTTTTTCAATTATTCGGGCTCTAGCGTCCTCCAATTATCACGGATAATTGACGTTTTTCAAATGACGTTCTTCAATTGATGTTTTTATTGTATTTAGTTTGTCTTCACAATAGCTGCATTAGTGAATTTGTTTCGGAAACTGAACGTAAAAATAAGGTTTTTCGAAACTGTTTTGTAGCCTAAAGTAAAGACCATCTCTACATTACATAAGTTCTAGCCTTACTTAACCATTAAAAACTAAGTTCTTACGACCCTGTGTGGACAGGTTTTGAAGATGTTGGCATTTCCTGTAACTTCTTAAAGGTGATAAGTCTTCTTATTTCTCAGATTTTTATGAGGCGGTCCAGGAAAATGATGAGGAAGAAGTTTAAGCAGAACTTCAAGTTATTTAAGATGGCCTTGTAGAATCAGAGTCTCAAAGAATTTAATGTGTAAGTCCAGTATTTAAGTGATACATGAAATGTTTATGTAAGGGTCAAATTGATAAGAAGTCGTAGAGCAATTGAATAAAGGACCAAGTAGCAAAAAGGGAGGGCAATGTACGAAACTGGTCAAGCCAGATTACAAATAGAATGTCAGCCCCTTTCTTCGCCCTTCTCCCTCATATCCCACTGCATTGCCGACAGATTTGTAACTTTACAAAACTTAAAAATAGCAAGACACATTTAAATGCCAAATTATGTGCCAAAACCCGATAGTATGATTAAAGTTGTGAATGGAATAATTTGATCATTACCTTGATCATTGGAAAGAGATGGAATGCTGAATACTTAGCCGCTGCAAAATAAGCCTCTGATTAAGGAAAATAATTCACAGCGTAGATTGGATTCCCTGTAATAAATAAAAACATTGTAATTGTTTTTACCACAATTTTTTCAACATTCAACCGCCATTCGAGTGTTTTAAAAGGATGTGGTTTGTAAATTTTGGAAAAAAGAACTGAGGTACAACGATGCAATTTTACTACGTACATTACCTAATTACCCAATATTCAAAGTCGAATACTAGCCTAATAGCTGCTTTACACGCTCCTGAAAACTTGCCTGAAACCGGCAAGTGGTTCGAAAGTCTACCACTTGCCAGAAAATTAGGCTAGTTCTAAATTCAGGCAAATATTTTCGATCACAGACGTATAATATCCTTTAGAAACCAAGTTTTGAAAAATGTTTACCATAAAATTAATCGATATGGCTGTCAGCTGATTTTTACATCTAGAAATGATGACCTATTTTAATGTTGCCCTTGGGGAAAAACCAACAGTGATTAATCTAATGACACATACAATGAAGAGAGACGTACGTAGTTTAAAAGGTTAACAGCAACTTTTTTTTGTTGTGAATAAAAAGCGAAGAGCCCTCGTTTACAAGAAGTACTTCCTCAAAACACGTTTTATTTATTACAGTTCGCTTGAAACTTATCTGTAGACTTCGTTTGTAAATGGGGTAAATTCATCAATATTGATATCCCGTAGTGTTCGGAGTCATTTATTTCCTTCTTCAAGCCGCCTATTGACGTCACTTCTACGCAAAATGATAACGATGACTAGACTTTTTTTTGGTTTTATAGCGAAATAGTCCTCACTCTGAACTGTTACAAATAGGGAAGCAGATAAATCATTCGATTACAAAATAACTGTTACATTTATCGCGAGCCACACATTTTATGAACATTAAAATGAATTTATTCGCCTTTTCAAGGATAAATTTTTTTACTAGTTTTGTATTAGGAAGAACAAAAAACTGGTGAATATAATTTTGTGCTAAAGCATAATTTTATGGGCGACCCATAATAATAAAAACATTTAAAAATAATAATAAAAAAAAGGGAGTATAATAACGAAAGGTAAAAAAAAAAAAAGTTTGGAAAACAAGAAAATAAAAACAAAACGAAATAATTATTTAAAAAAATATTTTTTTCAATAACCCATGTTTTTAAGACGGACTAAAAAAATATAAAGTAATTAATATAAAAGTATAAAAAGCATACGAAAAACGTGGGACGCATGCAATACATAATTGAGATGGTATGGATGAGTGTATGTTATCTTGCGCCCCATTTTTCGTTATACTTTTTATACTACTTATTGTATTGTTTTTAGTCCGTTTTAAAAACATGATATAAATATAAAAAAATATTTTTTTTAAATAATTATTTTCTGCCTTCTGTGTATGAAATTTTTCAATCGATTTTAAATATTTAACACGAATTTAAATTTTAAACACGATAATAAACATGTTAATGTTAAAAGAAAAAAAAGCCGCTGCCTTGCAATGCACGGCAACTCAGCGTCATGTGGCCATTTTCAGAAACATTGACAGCAGACGAGGCGTTCGGCACCGACCTGTTACCCGAAGAATTAGGCTTCCCTAAAGAACAGACGGACAAGAAAGCGAGTTAATATTGCACTGCCATCCATTTCTGAGCTATGTTTAAAGTTTCAAGTCGCTAGCTCATCGGAAAGTTAATTTAAAATCAATTGCAAAATTTGTACCGAAGTTACTGCAAACGAGACTCTGGGATATTTCCCACATCATAACAGAGAGTGGGAGGCCTTTCGCGTCCTATTGTTCAGGAATCGTCTTCAGGTCTGAGAGAAAGAGGTGGGAGGGCGTATAAGTAGATAGAAAGGGCGAATGGAAGAGAGAGATAGGTGATATTGAAGTGGGGAAAGGTTGGTTTTGGCGGGGAAGGTTAGTTTGGGCGGGAAAACCGGCGGACAGAAGAGATCGTCGTTTCCCAACACGGGCATGTTGGGGAAGAGAAGCCATTTCCAAATTTGGTGGAGGTCTAGGCCATCATTTAAGTTGACTGAGGTGGATCCTGCTTTGAGAATACGAACACATTCTTCAATATTTCTGGAAATGTAGGTAGAGGGTTGGAGACAAAATGGTGGCTTTATCCCAGTTGAAGGAGTGACCGGGGATGCTGGCGTGGTTGGTGACGGCAATTGTTTTTCGGTTTCTTACGTATTGTTGGTGCTCGAGTAAGTGCTTACCGAGGGAAAGTTTGTTTGACCAATGTGAATTTTCTTTTTTTTTTTTTTTTGAGGGGGAACGAAACGATTCCTAAATACATACTAGGGATTAAATCGATGGAAAACTCTGGGGTTTTCTTTACTTTTTAAGATAATTCGAGATTTAGTTGGAACTTTTTCGCGGGTGGCGTATTTGTACATTTTCAAGACAAGAAGTTGTAGCGCCGGCAATTAAACCACCTGGCGGAAAATTCGTAACATCCTTTCTACGTTTCGTGTGTAAATAAAACAGAATAAAAAACAAAACAAAACATTTTTTTTTAATTAACACTAGGTTAGGTTAAGTGAGGTATGATAATTTCCAGGATGTTTCGTTTGGAAAAGCAACAGAAGAAAACATATTTTCTGTTTCGGAATGACCCTCAATTTTGCAACTTTTCCTTCATCTTCAAAGTAGTTCTAAGACCGCCATTGTTCTCATTTTATAGATATGCTTCCATAAAGAGTCCGACCTAAATTTCTAAAGTTCTTAAAAATTACGAAAAAATCCCAGAGTTTTCCATCAATTTTAACCCTACTGTGTATTTAAGAAATGGTTAAAAAAACAAACAAACAAACAAACAAAAAAAAACCACTCAATTCCACTGGTTTGGTTTCATTCACGATTATCTAAATTAGTTGTTCGATGATGTTAAAAACAGCAATTTTTATACCAATTCTTATACATTATATAAAGATCTAATAACACTCACTTTGTTAGTGAGATAAGTGTTTACCTAAGTAGAATCCCACATTTATCATAACAAGGAAATCGTTGTAAGCGGAAACATTGCCTAAGTTTGCCTGCAAGATTGCCTTTCCTTTTCCCTAGATGTCGATGCACCACGCATAATCCCTAACAAGGATAGCATTGAAAACTAACAACAGCAAACGCAGGGGAAGAGCCAATGGGATATAGTCGGTTGCGAAGGCGTCGAACTGCCAAGCGAGTCGTGATGTGGTTACAATGGAAACATGTCGTTTAAGCGAAGTGTCGCAAGTCGAAGACTCGTAAGTCGGCGAAATGCCTGTAATTTTTTCTCTATTATTATGGTTTGCTAATTTTACTCCATTTCTAGTCGTGTTTCTTGTGAATCTACGATGGCCGCTTTACACGCCCTAAACCGGCAAACGGCTCGATAAACTTCCACTTACTCGAAAAATCTGCTAGTTGCTCTAAATAGAGATGGTTCTAAATTGAGGCAAGTAATTAAAGCATGTCGACATCAGCGCTCTTGACGGCGAGAAAATTTATTTAAAAACTTCGACAGTGTCAATTTCACGCTGAAATCTGGATATTCTTTCCTTTCAATCCATGGCTTATTTCATTACATTCTCTTCGTCTGGAAACTTTTTTACACTTTTTCTTTATCTCTGCTATAAAATGAGTTGAGAATTAATAACAAAAGAAAGCTGCAAAATCATCTTGTTTGTCGCTTCGGCGAAGGAAGTTGTAATCTCAACGAGAACAAAACGAGACTTGAACAATCTTCCAGTGTAAAGCGATCCAAGCGGCAACTAGCAATTGGCTAGTATTTGAGCTCGTTTGAGACAAGTTTTCGGGCGCATGTAAAGCAGCTTTTACAGTATCGGAGACCGCAGAATCAGACACTTCCTAGTGGCCTTTCAAATGAATTAGACAGACTTGTTCAGCTGTGTCCTAATAGAAATTAACAGTTTCCTTTACTCTACTGGATTTGAATCTTAAAACAAGAGATGGCTCTTGAAACTATCACAGAATGATACGTTTTCACTAGGTATCTTAGGCCCAGACTAATATTCTTCAAGGTTGAAGTTCTCAAAGAATTTAAAGCCTACGTATCGTACAAGTTGCATATTTATTGTTGTTTTATTTTAAAAAGTGAAAATAGCTCAAAGTATTATGAGTTGTTTTTAAATCTTCCATTTATTGAAATACAAATTCGTAAGAAGTTATTTAAATCGACTAACTTTAAATTAAATAAAAAATACGCGGGTATTTACGATATATTTTCTGTTAGGCATCTACAGAATTTCATTGTTTCCTATCAGAGTTTTTAATTACTTCGCTATTAAAAAAATTAACTATCGTCCCGTTCGGCTGATGATCGCAGGAACCTCATCTTCTAATCTGCTCCCTTGATGCTTTAACTCTTAATGAGAAGACGATAACACCAATTTCTTAATAGTTCATACACTAAAAGATTACTTTTACTTTTCTTTTATGATAATGAGATGGATTTAAAAAAAACTACAAGTCATTTTTTGTCAGTCTCTTTAACAGTCTATTTCACAACAGCTTTAGGGTGTTCAAGATTGAACCCAAAGAACATTGTATTGTTGTATTTTTATAATTCCTTTCATTCTCAGTGCAGTCTGGTTGTTTATATTACTGTTACATCTGCACGTTAAAAAGTTTCACTTACGAAAAGGGTTTATTTAAATTTAGTTTTAAATAAACGTTTTTGTCCCAACATTGATCTCATCTCTCATAACCTCTCACCCTTTTTACATTTCACCCTTCTGTACATTTAAGCTAATTGCTAGTTTGATCAATAGCATTCCTCACTATGGCCTAGCTTTTATCATTTTATTTTAATTTTTTGTTGACAGATATTTATAGAGAAATATTCTTCACTCTAAATTGCTAAACCTAATAAATATAAACTATTTTACTTATAAAGTGTTGCTATATTTTACAATGAGCCAACATTTTATGAAAACACCGAATATTCGAGAACTGATTAAAACAAATTGACATTAAAGATTGATTTTAAAAATCCCATTAAAGATGAAGTTCTTCGAAAAATATGAACTACAGTCGGAGCTCTATTTAACGAACCTCTATTTTGCGAATTTCTCTATTTTGCGAACTTTTCTTTGGAACCAAGAACATTTTACTAATTTCTTCGCAAAATAACCTCCAAATAGCGAAGTGCATTTTCTATTTAACGAACTTTTTCGTGGTATCTATTTTTTTTTCTCCTTGAAATGTTTTTATTATCAATATTCCCTTAGAGGAAATGAAAGAAATGTGGATTTAGCTGAGGGAAAAAGAAGAAATTAACGATGATGTGCTGATTGATGATTATCTTTCACTTGATTTTGAAGTTGAGACCTCGGAAACACTAACTGAATCGGATATTTTGGACAGTGTGAAAAATAAAAACAATACAGCGATGAATTGCGGTGAAGATGAATATGATGATAATGGAAAGGATCATGATACAGAAATAAAAAAATCCTTCGTATGATGAAATGCTAAAATCATTCGAAAAAATCCGACGCGGATTACAATTTGAAGAAAATACTGAAGGGGTTTTTGGTGTATTGCAAAGATGCGAGACATACTAAGAGCGAAAACACTTTTTCAAAAAAAAAAAAAATCTCGATAAAATTAATAGACTTTATTAGTAAAATTTAAGTACGCATGTGGTAATGTAAGCTTTACGTCATTAAAATTATTACTTTTTTTAATAATTTTGAATAATAAAAGGTGAATCTCTATTTAACGAATTTTCCATATAACGAACTTTTTTTCGGGATTTAGCGACTTCGTTAAATAGAGGTCCGACTGTATTGTAATTGTGTTTGTGGGAGAGTTCTAGAGATGGAAAAAAAAGAAAAGAGTCAAGTTCTGGAACTGAACTGAATTAATTTATTAAATGAAAACAATGGATTTTTACAAAGCTCGATTGATAAGTAATTAAAAATATATATAATGATTGAATACAAAACATAAGTACTTAAATTAATTAACTGATTCAACGGCTGCAACGGAAAACAATTTAAAAATAAACAGAACATCATTTATTAGCAAATGCAAATAAATAACGGTTAAGAATAAAAATGAATACAGATAAATAATTTCTACAAAATACAAATAAATAAATGATTTCTAAAGATATTTATTTACAAACTGTTACAATATGAATTGAAATCTGTTATCTTGCACTGAATTATAGTATATTCGCCAAAGGTTTTCAACAATTGTGTATATCGCAACAATAGTTTTATTAATACGAAAATTAAATTTAAAGTGCTGTGAAAATAGTAAATAAATAAAGAAAAAGAAAAACAGCACCTGAACAAAAGAAGAAGAAACTGCCTTTCTGATTTTAGATTATGGGGAGGAGTTGGGAACGGTCGTTTCGTCCTGCAACGGACTCCCATAATCTAAAATCAGAAAGGCAATTTGTTCTTCTTTTGTTCAGGTGCTGTTTTTCTTTTCCTTTATTTATTTAATAGTTTTATTAATTTGTAAATAGTGTAATTTTTTTCTGAATGTTTATAAATATACGATATCATTTAGGTCATATATAACTGTACATAGAGTAATATTTCCTTCTTAGTGTGTTGTAGATTATAGATATGAAAAAAAAAAAAATAAAAAAAATAAAACCAGTAGCTTGTTTTTTTATTTTTCTTGATAACACGAGGATTGTAACATTGAAAAGACGATTCATTAGAAGAGAGTTGTCTACATTAGGTTTCGGCGTCGTCCTGATTTTTCGAAAATCACGAGCACAGGTGACGAGGATGAGACATGGAAAATTGTAAAAAAGAAACACAAGAATTTTCTTTTCTGAATGAAATAGACCTTTAGCCAATAAACAATGTAGGACAATTCTGCTGTCCGTCCTGGCCTATTTGAATGGGACATGGGTGTACCTCACTGTGACTAAATGAATAATATTCAGGGGCATTATTACTGAGGGTTATTTTTTTATTTCTACAATTTGTAATCGTTGGGAATTTACGTTTGGATGAAAGGCAGGTAGAAGCACTTGCCCTTAATTAAAAAAAAAATAAGTGAATTATCTTAATATAATTCCTTGTATTATCAATTCGAATAACTTTTCTTGATCTTGGCTTCTTGTATAGGTACGATATAAAAAAATGCTATAAAATGCATTGGAAAGATCTCAAATAAAGAGCATTATTCCATTTACTTCGATTCGAATTTGCGCGCGATTTGATGAAAATTAATCGGATTTTAAAAATAAAATATTTTAAAGAAATTTTATGCTTTAATAAAGATTTTATTTTATTCTTTTTTAAATTCTGCCAGAACTATAATTTTGAATTTTGTTTATTTATCTAATTTCTTTTTTTATCTAATTAAAATCCTTATTTAAAATTGACTTATTATCAAGGCAAAGGGTCAAATGAAGCCTATGGCGGATTTGACTTGTGAACTCTTGCCATGATAACTTTATAGTCAGAACGTGTGCTTCGCAAGAATTTTTTTTGGTTCATCTACAAAACAAGGAAGGAAAAAAAAACCCCAGTGGAATCTATGTTAAGGGCGGGTGGAAGCGGCTTATTATCATTCGTATAACGTTATTTCAGACTGGTTTATGTCAGAGATCGTAGATCAGATTTGTGTTTTAAAATAACTGAAAATTAATTGCTACTCTTCATTAAATGATATCAGGATTTAAATAAAGCAGCCAAAAATAAATAAATAAATAAAAGAAAGAAAGAAAGAAAGAAAAGAAATCCGTGATTTCTTAAAAATTTCGTATTCTTTAAATTTGGATTTAATGTGCATAAAAAATAACACGAAAAAGATATCAGTCTCAAAACTTCAATGAAATTTTCAGCTTTCTGGGATAAACTTCAGCAGATTTATTTACTACTTTGCTAGCTATAATGAAAGTTTAAAGGGTAGCCATTTGATGTAGAAACAGAATTTCTAAGGACAAAAGAAAATATTATACGTAATTTTTTTTTAATGTTCACCAGTCCTACTAGGCATTCAAAAATAAAGAATACCGGTAATGTAGGTGCTGATAGATTAATATAAAATTATTAACTGTAGATTAATTAACTTTGTTAATTATCTAATACAAATGAAAAGAAACTTAACAAAAGCTAATAGTTAAAAATCTAGAGTAATATTCTCATCAATTACGTCAGCGATTAATAAAGTTTTACATTTTTAATATTTTTAGTGTTTCAGAATTATATTTTCCCCAATTAATTTGACTGAATAACTTATATTTTATTTAGTTTTCCAATCTTGAAAACCCAAATTATTATTCATTTTATTGATTTTTAAAGATTTTTAACCAATTGCAACCAAATGACACGATATATTAATCGGAACAATCGGAACACTGCAGTGGCGACTGTTGAGTTAAAACAAAATCAATTCAAATGTTATTTTCTGGATTTCTGTTATTATTACTCATTATAATTTAATAGGGTTGAGTATTATGAGATTACCTACAGTTAATTTCAAAAAAAAAAAAAATGAAAAAATATTCAATTTTATATTTGATTTCTTGAATATATAAAGAACCTAACACCTAGTTTCCGTGATAAGAATTGAAACGGATGATATATATAAAAAAAAAATAAGCAAGCATCAATGAACTGAAAATAATGAGGTCCTTTTATTTCATTTCATGTTTTTTTCTGATCATCTCGAAATTTTCGCTCCTCCATGCTTTCTTACTTACCTTGAAAAGCCTTTTTTTCAGTCATTGTTCAATTATGTATATTTTTATCCCTGAATATTAGAGAAATCTAACTTTTATTCTTTTCCTCATTTATTTGAGGGCTTTGCGTTTACCTGTTAATTTCTTTAATTATTAAATATCCTAAATGCATACATTCATTTATAGAACTGCTCACGTGACAGTCGAATGCAATTCCTCAAATCGACTTCCCATCTTTAGACGATAAAGAACGTATTTACTTTAAAACTAAGACTAACGTCGCATTTTCTTTTTCTCTTTACCGTTCTATTAACTGAAGAGGCGGTACACATTCCTCTCTCTGTCTTCACTTTGTGAAAGAACGAAAAGGCGTGACCGCGTGACCGCATCCTGTATTCACTCTCTCTCTCCACTCTATTTTTGTTCTATTCATCCGTCGACATTCTTCCGGGTTGCATCTTACAATCCCAACCACAATCACGACACATCTTTCACTATCTTTCTGATATTTCAATGAAACCTCTCGTTAATCCTTCAAATTATCCTTTATAGTTTTTCCCTTATCGTTCTTTACAGCTAATTTTCCTACAAAAAAAAAAATTCTATTTATTGTTTTCATTATAGTTTTTGAACCACTGGATGAATCCTCTTGAAACTTGGATGCACATTTAAGGAAAAGAGACAATCTAACTTTTATATTTTAAATTTTCTTCCTGTGGGTTCTTGTTAAAAATTAATGCGAAAAAGTAACGAAAAATTCCCCATGAAAATTTAAGCATTCAAACACGATGTCAGTGGATTTCCATGGATCGATGTCTTCAAAGAAGAATATTTATCCGATTTATTCCTATAATGTCTGCGCCCTCTGTAATAGGATTTCGGCTATTTAAGTAGAGAGATTTAATTAATTTTTTTTTTAGGAAATGAAAAAACAAATCTACTTTTTGTAATCAAAATTAAGAAAAATCAAGACAAAAGGCAACATGATTTCGTGTTTAATTGTTTCATATCTTTTTTGTAGGTTCTTTCTCCTACAATATTTATTATAATAAAAAAATCTTCAACATCTCACAATTAAACGTATTATTTTACATTTATTATTAAAAGCAAATTTTGAGGCGAATATGTGTTCCCTCTTTCGCTAACTTATTGTTGTAAATAGGCTTTGAGGAAGAGGGAACGGAATTTGGCTGTAAAGGCTGTGACCTGTTTCATTTTCGACCATTTCTGTTCCCGTGAAACATGAAGTTCCCGTGAGACATGAATTTCTTGTATTTTTTTTCCCCAAAACTTACGACTTGTAAAGTTTTTCAATAAAGCTTATCACTCATGTCTGTCCGATTTATTGTTTTGGCTGTAGAGGTTGTGACGGACATTCGGACAAAAGCGTTTTTCCCTTTCGCTTTAAATATACTTTGCGGACGAGGTCGGTGGAGGGAGACTTTATGTAGGCTTCAAGATCCTTGTGGATCTTTCTGTAGTGTTTTCTGGAGTGCCATTGTATTTTCCGAATCGTGATCCGCATTTGGAGCTGCTCAATACTATTTAAAATAAAACTGACGGGGCTTCGTTACCCTTTTATTTTTAACTTTTTCTCCTTTTCTCTACAACAATGTGAATTTACGATGCGAACAGTGACCCCTCAATGACTAAAAAAATAACACAAATAAAAAACAAGAACACAATGTATAAAAGAAGTTTAACGTGCCCGAATAATTCAAGAAAAATATCAATC
>JAFIDM010049286.1:387357-399692 GCA_023159025.1 Thereuonema tuberculata
AGTGCGAATCCTAACTTTAGCTTTGTGCCTTTCGATTGATATTTTTCAAGAACACAATGTGGAATACAAATCCTTGGGTAGCACTCCGGCTACCACAAAAGGTATTTGACCATAAAAAAAGAAAAAAAAAAACTATAAACTTTTTTATCTTTTTTCTTTGTCTGCTGTGAAATGAGTTGAGAATTAATAACAAAAGAAAGCTGCAAAAACATCTTGTTTGTCACTTCGGCGAAGGAAGTTGTAATCGCGATCTCAACGAGAACAAAACGAGACTTGAACAATCTTCCAGTGTAAAGCGATCCAAGCGGCAACTGGCAATTGGCTAGTATTTGAGCTCGTTTGAGACAAGTTTTCGGGCGCATGTAAAGCAGCTTTTACAGTATCGGTGACTGCAGAATCAGACACTTCCTAGTGGCCTTTCAAATGACGTGGAAAGAAAAAAAAAAGAAAAAAAATAACAAAACCCCTAAAGGATAAAAGGAAAGCAATCAATTCAAATAAGAATAAATTTTTGAGTCGAGCTGAAACTCAGGAACGGCCGTTTCGAGCTTTTTGGGATCTCCTCGAGTACGAGGGGAGGCCTTTTGAGTCTTGCACTGGCTGAGTAGCTCTGGCTGAGAAGAGCTCAACAAGCTCGAAACGGCCGTTCCAGAGTCTCAGCTCGACTCAAAAGGCATTCTTATTTGAATGTGAATTTAGCTGCTAAATAAATAAAAAGATTATAAATTTAGGAAGTTACGTCAAATTAGCACTGCGGAAATTAGACAAATGACGTAAGTTTATTATACTATACTTAAAACCATGTTACTATAAATAGGGTTCATTTGTAAACCACGGAAACTGATAATTAATTGTGAGACAGATCCATCATTTATAGAAAGATTTATATCATTTGTAAAAATAGCACAAAACAAAAGATCAGACGTCAATGTCATAGAACAGTCGATATTATTGAAATTAGAACAAAAGTTCAACCAAAACCATAAAACAGAGAAAGAAAAATTGCATTATATTTATTTATTCAATTATTTATTGATTTATTATATTACTAATATATACACATTTAAAGTTTCAGTTCTATTAGAATAGAATTAAAATTTCCTATACTAGACCGATAACCATTTGATACATTTAGTATAATTTTGTGAGTAATTAATCACATATGACAAAATTGTTACTGAGATTTTGATATAATTAGGAAGCTAAAAATAATTGTGAATTAAGTCAATTCTTTCACTAAAAACTGTAAAGTAAAACGTTTCTATCTTTGGTTAAAAGTAAAATTTTTAATACCAAAGGACCAAAATTTAAGGATTAATTCGTTTAAGAAAAAGAAACAAAAAAAAAAAAAAAAAAAAAAAAAATTAAATGGCATTTTACTAAATTTTGATTCAGAAAAATGAAAAAAGTAAATATTAACTAGCAAAATCCTGGCTTTAAGTACTCATGCACTGTTAAAAAAATCCCTTCCGAAAAATTGCATAATAAATATATATATATACATGTTAATATTGAAGGTTTTTAAAAGTGACTAATGCTACGACGCTATAGAATTATTAGAAATTACAAATTTTTGTTTCGGTTTCAGAACTAATACCAGTTTTATTAATATCTTTCTTATGGCGTTTTCCAAATTTTTAAAAACAAATAATTCTTATATAATTTATTGTTTTAAGTGTTGAACATATGATTGTGTACTTTTACATGGATTTCTATGTGGGCATGCAGAAGTTCATATTTCTAGCTACTATAGATTTTTGAATAGAACTAGTTTGGAATGGAGATATTCTCTTTGCTCGTCTAAATAATGCAGAATTATTAAAAAAACAAAACAAAAACATAATTACTACTATAAAATCAGAAGTTGTCTTTAAAAAAGTTATTTTGTTCTAAAGGTGAAACGAAACAAATACAAGTTAATAATGGAGATAGGAAGTTATTTCCAGCCTGTTCTTCCCTTGGAGCGGCAAAGGTTTCAGTGACCCTCTGGAATATTGGAGATTGAGTGGTCATTGTTTTACAAAAGGTCTGGGTAGTCCCTTGGTCCCAGAAAGCAAATTTCACAGTATCTTTGTAATATAACTTTGTAATAGCAGAAGTATTTAGAAGAGAGAATATAATTTTATTCGCTAGGAATTTCGCATGAAATTTTAAAAACGAGATAACTTTTGTTTTAAGTTTCAGACAAACAACTGAAAACTCATCTTCACAAATCGCGCCTCATTCGCTACAGTAAGTGACTATAACTTCCTGTTATATTTAAAAATCATTTTAATTCGCTAGATTTCGTCATTGGCTTGTTTTAAACGCTTTCAATGTAATTACAAGAATAAAATTGAAATTGTGAAATTTTAGATTTAGTGATTGTTGTATTATACATTTAAATTCTTAATTGTATTTTAAAATAACAAGCAATTACTCCTTCCTGGGTGATATAACGAATAAATTTGATTTTGAAATAGCAGAGGAAATGAATGTTTTTATATCTAATAAACAAAGGTGACGTTGGGATTATGCTTATAGCAGAATGATAACGGTTCGATTCTCGCTGTAATCTACGATGATCGATTCTCGATCTTTCCCAATATTTATCAAACAGATGTTTCCTGTTTCAAAGAACTTTCACACTTTTGAAATGTGCAATTGTTTTGATTTCAGTTTTCTTACTCAGAAAAAAAATAAATTGAATATTAATCAATTTTTTTTTATAACTTAAATAATATAAATAGTAAACACGTCTCCATGTCTCTATCTTAACTGTCTTGAAGAAACGTATCCTTTTCAAAAAGGAGTAAAGAAAACGTCTAGGGAATAAAAAAGCAGAAATATGCTCCCATTTATTTGAGTTTGGAGTCTTATTGAGTTAACACATTTTGTCCTCGAATTCAAACCAACATCCATCGCAAAATAAAAAAAAAAGGTCAATTTGCAGTTTTGCATTAAACACAAAATCAAGCAATTCAGTTTAAGTTTCTGTCTATCAAAGTTTTCATTGTTAAAAGTGACATTGTTATTGATTAGCGCACAAAACTCATTTATTGAGTCTGTTATATTTCTATGGGTAACCGTGGCCTTGTGGGCTCGGCGGTCTCTCATGAAGCTGTTCCATCGGAACATGGATTCGACTCCCGGCGCCGGCGTGGGTGTTTGTTTTCTTTCCTGTCATTGTCTGATTCTTCGCTTGTCTCTTCTTTCGCCGTCTATGGTATTTGGGTTCTCTTCTGTAATATGGGGTTGGCGTCAGGAAGGGCATCCGGCCGTATTAACCCCTGCCAATACTTCTCTTCTGAATTATACAAGCGCCGATTGTGCCGACAGCAACCCCATCTGGAAGTGGTAAAAAAAAAAAAAAAAACAACCTTGATTGAAGAAGAAGTAGTTATATTTCTAGGGTTATGTACAATTTCAATAAATAATGCCCACATTGAGTTCATTGAGATATACTAATATCTAGATCCCAATTAGCATCATTCGGGCGACTGAAGCCAATAGTCATCTTGAGCCAAAAGTGGCGACTTTGGATCGATTTATTCGTTCTTAATAATCTATTTAGTATAGATAAACCCAATTTTGTTCAGTTATGTTCTTTATCCATTTAGAATCGGTCCGGAAGTCGAATGTTAAGGGACTTCCTTAAACCTCCAAGAGCAGAACAACGAGGTAAGACTCATAGGACTTCGATTTGGACTATGGAGGACGTTTCTCACACATACACACGCGCAAGGACATGGTCCGCTAATAGCTTTTTTTGCCTACAAGCTAAAAAATTCGAAATGTTTGGGCCGTAATTGATTATGTTTAAAATGTTTTCAAATTTTTTTTGAAAAAGCTGATTATTAAAAAAAAAATGGATTGTGTATTTGAGATTCAGTGTAAAATGTGTGGAAGAGTGTAGCAGCTGCATTTTTTCCACTGATTCTATTTTAAAAACCGAAGTCCAGTATTTGTGAAGTCCTCAACTTCATATTGAGAAAACAGTCAGCATCATCATTATCATCAGATTCTACAGCATCTTCCTGTGCTTATCTTCCAAAACCGTCTGTTCTGTGCATCCTAGACCTTTAATCCTCTCCTCTCCATGCTATTCTTAATTCCCTTAAGCTATGATGTTTCAGTCTTTCTCTTTTACCTGGTGGTTTCCGTAGATGTATTTGCTGTGGCCACCTTTTCTCCTCCATTCGAAGGACAGTTCCGAACCAATTTAAATCTTCTTTTTTTTATATTCAATAAATGCTGTTTGATTAGCCAAAAAGTTCGTTCGGTTTTTAAGTAAAAATAAAAGACACATTTTTCATTTTCACCAATACTGTTATTGAACAACTTCTTCAACGGTTAGTTCCACTACCTTCTGCCATCTTTCAGGCAACTTCATAATTTCTTCCCAAAACTTTAGTTTTTTGACCAAAAAAATATTCCAGATACCTTGGCCCTTCCAGTGTCTTTCAGGAATATTGATTTTTTTCCATTAAGAGAATTTTGTAAAGAACGAAATAAATAGAAATCCGAAGGTTCAATGTCTGGTGAATAGGGCGGATGAATCAGAACTTCCCAGCAACGCTTAACAGTTTTTACCTTGTCATCAATCAAACATGCGGTCCTGCGTGCTTCAATATTAAATTTTCTTTTAATATTGCATTTTCTGCTATCTTCAATATTAAATCGGCGATACAAAATTCACCAATTTTGATGAGTTTATGTTTTAAATGCACGCTGATGTAAAAGCTGTCATAATACAATCTTAACAAAGTAATATCGAATGACATTAAAATCAGCTAAGCGCTACTAAATTGTATTTCTTTTTTTATCTCTTTGTTTTCAATAATGAATCTTAATTATTTTAATTGATCCATTGTGCGAGATTTTATAATATAAGTGCTTCTAATAAGGCCGTACAGTCTGGAAGACCGAGCTTTGTTCGGTAAAATAAAACGAAAATCCTCCCTTTCGGGGCAATGGACAGCTCCGCAGTGAATATACTTTGAAAAGAAAAAGTTTTAAAAATTATTATTGAGTGAAATTGCTATTTGAATTCAGGTAAAAATATTTATTATTATTTTATTATTTTATTATATGTAAAAATTCACAGAACACGAATTTATTAAGAATAAAAGAAGACGAAAATAAAGTGAGGACAATGTAGACAATAACTTTTTACCCCAGATCTCAGGTCAATCATTTCCCCCCTAAATGAGTTTACCCGAAGTCCAGACCTAGCTAAATAGCTTTCTCGCACCCGAAACCGAGTTCATCACATTTCATCAAAATCCTTAAGCCCGTTTTCAAGATAAAATTTACAAGAATTATTTACAAGAAGTACAAGTTTTTCTAGTATTTGATTTGATTTGATTGATTAAGGATTGATTCGCTGATAATTGATTGCTCTGGACCGATCTTTTTCAAATTCAACGTAATTGATAATTGATTCTTGGAGTGAAGAGAAATATAAAGTTTTGGTGGAAAATTTAGTTATTAGTTATTGTAATTTCGTTCTTTTAACAAAAGGCAACATGTCTTTATTAGAACCAGGGTTTCCAAATAAAACCATTTTATTTTTAATTTTTCAATTTTTTTTTTTTAAATTCTGGAGCAGCTCAGAGGTGAAAAAGATTTAAATTAAGGAAACAAGGGATTAAATGAAAATATCGTTTATTAAAGAAAATACACATGAAAGCTTTTAAATCGAACGTCTAAATATCAGCAACTTAATCCTATAATCAGAAGTAAAACAAAATTTGGTTTATATATAAAAATATATTATGAAATTTTAGGAAATATTTTGACTCATTATTTATTATATTATTATAAAACAACAACAAAAACTATTTATTATAGACTTGTCGGTGTTCTGTGTCCAAAATGTGTTTCTGGGAAAAAAAAATAGGAATTAAAATTAAAGAATATAGATTTGCACTTATACTTACATTATGTACAGTAAAGTCCAAAAATCCGGATGCCATAAATCAGGACCATCCTTTTTTTTTTTCCAAAATTCACGAATAAGCTATTTAAATTTAACTGGATTTTGTGTGTGCGCGCGGATATAACTTTCTTTCTTTTGTATACCGTATTTTTCTTTCACATTAGAGAGTTTTTGCCATAACGTGATTTATATACGGGAAACGCAAATGTCACGTGAACGAATAAGGTAACCACAATAGCGGGCTCTGTCATGAAGAGAGTTTTTGCCATAACGTGAAAATTTACACTTCTTAATTGTCATCATGCCTACGGTTTATTTACGAAAAAAAATAGCTTTGATTTTTATAAATATCATTTAGTAAATGCATCAAATAGATGAAAGAATGTTTTTAATTAATTAAAATAGGAAATATTCTTTTTTTTTTCATCGTTTTGTCTTTCTTTGTTATCAGTTTCGATAAATCAGTTTCGATAAATAATTCAGTCTCGTTAAATCTCGATCAAGGACGATATGTTTTCGAGATTCCATCTCGATTGAATCTCGCTCGCCGATTCAAATTTTCAAGCCGAAATTCTGTAATGATTTTGATTACTAATGTAACGTTTTTGAAAGCATCCACGAAAACATAGGAAAAAGATGCCCTCCGATCGTGAAAATCATTTCTGAAATCGGTAATTTCGACTAAATAGATACAAATCGATTGGACTTCAAGTTCTACAATTCGTCACCAGGAGCGCTAGTGTCGGAACTCATGTTTATCGGAACTCGTGTTTCCTATCGTGAAACCATACGCTATTCGAGGAAAGTTAACGTGTCACATTAACTGTATTTCCTCTACGATATAGTGACGCATGCGCAGAATACCAGTCATGTGACTTCAGCGTTACCGTATTAGAATAGCGAGCTGGGCAAAAACTCTCTATTGTTCATTTTTAAGTATGGTTTCAAACTTTTTCTTTTGTGGTGAAATTTTTTTGCTTACACCCTTGTCAGGTGCTGACTTTATTTTTATTTAAAACTTCTCATTTTATTAAATGAAGAAGTCTTTATTTGCTAATAAATAAACTGTCAAAATGTACTTCATAAGCTCTTTATTTCATGTCAAATTTGAATTTTAAAAATACTGCCTGAGAAGCCAGAAAACATCCCAATGTCGGGATTAACCCAATCCGTAGGAGTCAGGATTTTGAACTTATCAAAAAAAAGTAAACTCTAAATTATATATGTTTAATCATATAAAGTATATTTATCCGTAGAAACGAAAAATAATGATATTTAAAGCTTTTGTAGATTCCTTGTTATCAAATATTGAATCTTGATAATCCAAGATTCAATACTTGATAACAAGGAATCTACAAAAGCTTTAAATTCAAAATAATCCTTAAATAAAAAAACAACTAAATAATATAAATACAGTAAAACCCCGATTATCCGAGTTTCCGCTTTAACCGAGCTATCAAATATTTCTAAGATTTTTTTTTTTTGGTTCTACATTTTCCATTTTTATACTGTAACTACCGAAAAAAATTCTGAAATTGATCTCATCAATCAACGAAGAGGATATTCGTGACTGGATAAACGCTGGCGAACAACAAGACATTACAGATGAAATGATCGTCAATAAGGAAAATGAATCTAGCGATGATGATGAAGACAGTGACGATGAAAATTGACGTATGAAAATCTCCGGTACAGATAGACTAAAAGCTATCGAAAGTGCTATTGAATATATAGAACAACAAGAAGAAGCGACACAGCAATCCTGTTATCCTTAAAAAAAGAAAGCAGAAAAACGCCAAAGTAACGTAAAACAAAAAACAAATAAGGACTTTTTTAAGTAAAAGAACTCTGTAATTATCGCAACAATATGAATTGCATGTGGTGTATCCGTATAACTTTTGTATTTGTATTACAATTTAAACCTACACGATTTATTTTATTTACAATTTTCGCTTTAACCGAGTTTTTCGGTTATCCGAGTTCGTTTTGGTCCACATTAACTCGGAAAATCGGGACTCTACTGTAGTTTAATTGAAAAAAAAATTGAAACTAATATTCAATAACTATCAATTTTATACAGATAAAGAAAAAAAAATAATAAAAAACTACATCAAATCCTTTTACCTAACGAAAAAAAATTGCATATATTCATATTAAAAAAAAATCATATATCAAACCCTTGTTTAAACTGTATTAATACAAAAAGAATAAAATTATTCAATTTGATTTTCCAAAGAATAATTATGGAGGAGAGATTATGGCAGAATTTTAAATAAAACTTTTAACCAATTACAGCCATGTATGTTTCAAATTATATCTTACAACCGATTAAAATTAGTACTCATTTTTGATCTAAAGGCTAGTACACACCTAGGGAAAAAATTGCGCGACATTGTATAGGGACAGCTGCGATACATTGTCCCTAGAATGTCGCTATACAATGTCGCTCGTCCACACCTAGGAGCCAGTTGCACTACAGAAATCAGAGGATTCCATTCCATGCAGCAAAAATAGTAATGGGCGGTAACCAAACCAACTGCACTTTTTAGAGGAAGAACCACTTTTTTTTTACTCTGCCAGTTTTTTATATTGTCGCCTGAATTGAGATTTCTAATTATGGATTTTCTTCTCCATGTCTTCTTGTCCAGTCTTCTTGTCTTGAATTGTCATCTGGTATTTTTGGACCAAATGCTCCATAGCATCCCTCCTTTTATTTCTGTTTTTATAATCCACACTTGTGATATCCCAAAGACATGGGAGGGTCTAAAAATCTTCGATTATTTTTAATAGTGTTTCCATGGCGGACAAGTAGAAACTGACTCAGAAGTCTCGGAACAGGCTACGAAATGTCGCGCAACATTCTATCATGTTCCCCATCATGAGATTGGGACTTTTGTATCGCGACAGTCCCGGAACACGAGAAAAATGTATTGCGACAGTCCAGCAACAGCCCTGAGACTTGTCCCGAGACACGTGTCCCGCGACTGTGATCATAGGTGTGTACTAGCCTTTAGAGTGGTCAAATTACTAGAGCTATTAATATTTCTTTTCGACTATATATATATATGCTATTTGAAATTTACAATATTTTTGTTAGTTATCAAATTAACTTTTATTTTTATATTAACATAATTTTTTGATTAGATGCTTTTTTTTTTTTTTATTTGTTTTTAAATTAACTCTTTTACTTTGTTCGAAGGTGTTGTTTCTTTTGTTTTTGATGTATATTCTTGAAACGTATACTTTTAGTTTTTTCAACCTTTTTAAATTTCTCTCCCAAACAGACTACCTCCAACGACACAATCACGTAGCGTCGATCATTCATAAACAGCTAGCACACAAACACTCACTTATTAAGAACACTGTCCCATACTATAAGTACACACCACAAAGCGTACTAGAGTCACCCTCACATAAGCTGTACTGGGACCGTCCCATTAACACAAACAAAACTATATATCACAACAGACCTGACATCACACTTGTTGATAAGATCAACAAACAGATCTATCTCATTATATTTGCAGTGCCTGTCAGCAAGAACAAGCAGAAAACTCACACAGACAAGATCACTAAATACACCGATCTAGCACACGAGTTCTAGAAGCAGTGGAGGCAGGATCGAGTACGTGTTGTACCCATCGTCCTGTCCGCCACTGGTCTGGTGCCTCACACATTGCACCACAGCCTCAGCACACTAGGACTTCATAAAAAAAAAACTTATGCACAACTCCAGAAGGCTGTGGTACTGAACACAACACGCATAGTTCACAAATTTATGAACACAACCCTAACTATTCTTCCATATTTTTTTTTTTACACTTGGCAATATGTGCTTTGGTTCTTGACCCGCCGTGTTATCTTTGCTGGGGAAACCCATGGTTTGAGGCTTTTACGATATAATAATAATAATAACACAGCCTCAGTGCACTAGGACTTCACAAATATACTAATGCACAACTCCAGAAGGCTGTGGTAGTCAACACAACACTCGTAGTTAGAAAATGTATGACACAACCCACACATATCCCTAATCATTCTTGCATACTTTCTTACACTTGGCAATACAGTAGAACCTCATTATAACGGACTAATAGGAGCTGAAGGTTATCCGTTTTAATGAAAGTCCGGTTAATAACAAATAATTCTTATAGGGGTGTAATGCAACAGGGTGTACATCAATGAAAGTACAATAGTTAGCTATACAAAGTGTTTATTATATATCAAATAAAAAAACAGCCTTCAACATAGTAGGTTGATTTGAAAAAGATATGTACATATACGCTGCATTAATCTTTAGAACAAGAAGATCCTGGTTCATGTTGATTGCTTACATTCATTGGTTTGAAAAAAATAATTTTCTGCTGGGTTTGTTTGCTGCTTATTTCTTCAGTTAATAACTGATGGAAGGGCCGTAAGTGTTCATAATATGCAAACACATTTTCATTTGCTGAATATTCAACATATTGAATAACAAAATTTAAATGGTCTTTCACTTCGCTCACTTTAATTGTAGGCTGAGTAGTGTCTCCTACCTCTTCTTCCTCGTCCTCCGAAGATTCTGGTTCTTTAGAGTCATGCAGAGCATCCATGTTTACGCATAACAAAACAACGATTGATGTTTAATCGCTTGCTTGGAAACGTAAAACTCGTCAGATAAAAATAAGCATCCTTTATTATTACTATATTTTTTTTAAAAACTGTCCGTTATAAGCGACGTCCGTTATAATAGGGTCCGTTATAATGAGGTTCTACTGTATGTGCTTTGGTCCTTGGCCCGCCATGTTGTCTTTGCTGGGAACCCAAGGTATGAATCTTTTACATAATAATAATAATAAAAACTGTATTTCGTTTTTCAAATTTCATCACATTTGGCGGATATAGCAATTTTTATCAATGTAACAGATTAGGACGTCGTCAAAAAAAGTAGAACAACTTTAAAGTAATGGAAAGTTTGGGTTTCATTAAGCATTTAAACTACTTCAATACTAAATATCTTAGGAATTAATTTTTTAAATTCTTGAAGTAGGGGGCGGACAGACACGATAAATGTAAATGTCAAATGATAAAAATGAAAAGAATCTCTGATTCAAAATTAAAGAGACAGTTCGACCTTGCTCTCTTATCTTATCATTTATTTGATCATTTGTTATAAGTGAGTATCAGATGAATCCGGTTCGTCTCAGAACGAAAATTCAAGAGGTTATTCCTACTACACTCGTCGACCTCCATGACACCCGAAGTTCAATTGAGAATTAGGAATGCCTTTTAATTAATTTACTTCATTCATTTTTCACGAATCAAAATTTCAATATAAATTACTAATTTTAAATATTCTTAATTAGAATAAGCTTTTCGTGAATTTCCCCCAGAATTTATAGAATTGATTATAAAAAAAAAACAATGAGAGAAAATTGAGATTAAGGGAAAAAAAAATCCCCCCAAAACATGTTTTTTTTATTGAAAAAAGACTTTTCTTATTCCACAACAGACGGTCCCCGGGTTACGGCCAACCCGACTTACGGCGTTTTCTAATTAGCGTACGTGCTGGCTCCCACAAGGATACTTTATAATAATTAAATTAATAATTGGGGAACTAGTTTCTTCAGTGCATGTAAACAAACCCGCATGGCGTAAGCGGTTCGTTGGCGCAGTATCTTTACTCTAGCGGTTAGTCTCATTGTTTCTACGGTCGCTTACGCACAGCATCACTTTCGTCACTTTCGTTTGTGCGAATTCAATTGGTGCGGATGTTTTTTCTTTTACCATGCTTTTATACATGACAGTACAATAATGTACAATAATATAAAATAATATACTGATATTTTAATATATTAGTATATTTTATATTAATGTATTTCGCCAGGGCAACACGTCCTTCCGTGCGCCGTTACTTCCGTGCACCGAAACTAGCCTCTAGGCAGCGGAAATATACATACAGTACACATATACACAACTACTCCTGAATTATATATATATTTATTTTCCGGAAAATTAATTAAATCCACTTTCTTTAACTGAAGATTCTGCATCCAATTACTTTAATCTTATTACAGTTCCTGCAAATATTACAGGACTACTTACAAGTGAATGGTTAGGCTTGTCAGTCCGAAACATCCCTTGAAATTTTTATCATTTATTCAGGACCTTAAGTAGTTGACGTATACCAAATTTTAGCTGCTGATATGCATTGAAAGGGGGTTAAAAAAATGCTAAAGTTACAAGAAATACGTCATCACTCTTTGCTTGCCACGCATGACGTCACTATCTCTCGCTGGTTTGCCGGAGCTCAAGGTCACACGGATGGCACGGCAGAGCAAAATACTTACTTTTAAAACTATACTGTTATAATTACTGCAAAATAAACCAAAGAACGCACATAACTAAACAAAACAAAACACAAATTCACTGAGCT